>JAVJIF010005823.1:0-179818 GCA_038442645.1 Agave tequilana | reverse complement strand
TGTGACATTCATTAGGACACCAAGCATGAACCGTGGTTCTTGATATCAAGGATATAAGCTAGTGTCCAATAAAAAGAAATTACAATAAAACAGTACTATTCATAATAACCCTGCAGTCTCACCTCACTGGGAACTGGGAGCATGTATCCACATATATATTGTACTTTGGCACCAGATAAATCTCTCATCGCAATATAGGTGATAAGCAAACCAAATTGTAAAATCCGGCTTGTGGATTTAGACATCAGTGACATAGATTTTCCTGCAACATAACCTGTGTAGAGTACATAGACATTGCAATTTAGAATTTCATCAGTACAATGCTTCTGATTTTTGCATTTCTAGTGAGTAATTCTCGAACCAAAGATTCAAGTACAGCATGATAAGATTATCAAATAAAAAAATAGAAACAAAAACTTGATAATATTAGGGATTTGACTAACAAGTCAGATTTCATAGCAGGATAGTTACCGGTATCTACCATAAAGCAGGATCTTTTTATTTTTTCTAAAAAATTTTGCAACAAAGTTTGTACATACATAGCATGAAGCCAGTCTCAGAATATGAAGCGAAGCAGTGTCAATCATCAAGCATGAATGTGCACTCTCCATGATTTCTGGGAAGCTTCAGGTCAATACCAGATCAGACATATGGAAACCACTGCTTGGTGGCATCAATCCTTCACTGTGGTCTTCAGTATCTTCACATCATGGATAGGTCTGATTCAACCAACCAAAATAATCAGTTAATCAAGCTAAGAAAAACAAACAAAGAAAAGAAAGAAAAACATTTGATGCTTGACTCAGCTAAAAAAAAAATTATTTGAAGAAAGCACAATAACCGGTTAAATAATTGAAGTTAACTTTTATTGATTACAGGAACCATTATCCTCGGAATACTCTCCAAACTTGTTTCATCCGTGCCCATAGGTGTCAACCAAGTTTTGTTTAAATCTGAGTTTGAATCAACTCTAGTAAAATGTAATCACAAAACCAAGATAAAAGGGAAAAAAAAAAAAAGAACAAAAAATCAATAAGTTAGCTTTAAAAGAAACAAAAATCAATAAGCTAGCTTATGTCGATAGGTGGGCTGAGTTATGCAACCTAACCTAAGAACTTTTTACTTCCCACAAGTACCATTAAAGATGTCAAAGAAACTAGTGCTTTATTATTGCCATACTAGGTTAATTATGAGGCTTCTAAAATTTGCATAAATTAGGACAAACTCTGATACTTGGTTTTCAATCATAGGGCCAACTTACTAGTTTCTGTACCACCTTGGCTGTTGGTAAAACTAAGCAGTAAGCATCTATAAGACAGATACCAAATGGAAACGGGAGATCCGTGCAATTAATTGATGGTTTTCCCTCCATGAAGAAATAAAGGATCCTCAAGTCACAAGGCATACCTGTCACTGTTATCAGTTTGAACGCTGCCAAGACGTTTGATGATTTCCATTCCTCTGCAAACTCTCCCAAAGATGGAATGCTTTTTGTACAAAAAGGAGACAACCTTGAGCCCATAGAAAAAACCAATGGTAGGAGTACATAATAGGAGCTCAAGTGCGTCTTAGAAAGATAAACTTACATGTCAAAGTGCTAATCTCTAATATATATTGTGGCATTAACTGTCATAACAGCAAAAAAGAATCTGCCACTACTCAAGGTACAAATACTTTCATATATCACTACATGCATATTTCTTGCAAAAATCCATGGTGCAGCTAGAGAGAAAATATCAAATTCATAGTAATATATCATACAGTTAAACAAGAAGGCAAAAAATGAAACCACCCTCAAGTACGTCAGAACAGACAAAATATCACTCTGCAAATGAAGGCTGGTTTCCAGACAATATTCTCCAGGGAAGGATTCAAGTCTATCGTCAGTACATAACCTGAAATTCCTTGGGCAAATGATTAGGACCATTTCCCTAGAAGAGACATTTGAACTTCAAAGAGCAGGAGACCAAATGGATAATTGTTATGCAAATACCAGCACATTTACCTTACAGATAACATTCCCCTCCTGTTATAGCTACAATTTGAATTTCATCTAGTGTTCAGGCCCCTTGCATTTTAATGTTGTTCCCTCCTATCAGTATTGTCCCCACATGTGGATGTGGCTTGACAAGATAATGCTCTAGTCTACCCTCAATGATGATAAATTAATGTGAAGATGCCTAAAAAGGTTGCCATGCTATGTGTGTTCTATCTCCATGCTCAAAACTGTTTATAACACTGTCATAAGACTCTGGAGACAGGTGATGTAATTCTGTGAGAATCAATAATACAAATGTGCATGTCAAATATCTGGGTGGAAATACAACATAAAGTCCAAACAGGTCTAAACGACTGATGAGATGCATAGACAATGAGAGGTCATTTACATCAATAATGATATATTGTGAAAATATTTAAACTACCCATGTAACAGTGTAAGGACTTCGTAGGAGTTGCCCCTCCTCCTACTACTTAAGTATGAACTTTTTACCACAGTTCTCCTTTCAAGAAATGCAGACTACGTTAATTCTTGAGTTCGCCGGAATGATTCGGTGATACACCTTCCTGGTACACAAATTACAGAAGGATACTCATTTTCGGGATCCAACACAAATGTAACCCTTTTACTTACAGGCATGTATAAGTATTAACCACCAAGTGATTTCGGATTCTTAGCTCCAAGTGACATTTTGTTTGCATCTTCTGTCAAGTATATGTTATGATTCCGTTTTTGACACAAGTGAGGTCACCCATCCGCAATATTACACTCTTAATTACAGAGCTTTTTTTTCACCATGGTTCTGTTGGGAAAGACGGAGAAAACAAGCGTACCAAGATGACAGAAATATGAAAAATAGAAAATATATGCACAAATACAAACACTCCATAATTATAGAGATTCGACCAAATACGGTTTACGTCCTCTATCTGAGCCTGCTGAATTCACTATAATAATCATCAATTACAATGAACACCTTCTCACACCCCAAGAAAAATACTTGAAAAATACCAAAGAAGAAACCTAGAGATTAAATTCAATCTCACACCCTCTCTTCCTTTTTCTCCATGTCTTTCTAATTTTGTGTGATACCCTTTATTCTTTCATATGAGAAATCCATCCCATATAAATAGTCCCTCAAGAGTTGCTATCAATTAATATACACATCTCTCCAAAACACCCCTTGAAAAATTGTGCAACCCTTTATAATTGAACTAGCCATGCCTCTTGAGTTTAGCACCCTCCTCATGAACCACTCACATCCTTTCGTGAATTGCTCACACCATTTCGCATAGGAGAGAACTCCAACAAACTCCTCCTCCTGACATATGCGAAAAAGAAAACTCGTAAACTACCGCTTCAATCCCCGAAGTCCATCTCACCAGAGATACCGCTTGCAAACTCCTGCAAACAAACCATTAGCTCCTTTCTTATGCCAGTCACACATCACCTGAATCAACCGTAGTCACTCCCCTTGATCTGAAATCGCCAATGCCGATGTGTATCCTACCCGGTTAACTAATTGACCCCAAAGAGGACCCGATTTGACCTCCTCGCCAGTAGGATTTTTTTTCTTACTATTACCTGAACCTTAAAAAACAACCTGTCTGTGTCTTTGCAATGCCCGCAAACGACACCCGCCTCAAGTACTTGACATCCTGTGTACCCTATATCACAAACACCTTCGAGATCTTGGTTTTACCAACGGTATTACCAACCAGACGATACAAACCTCCACATTTTTCTCCCTTCATTACGACCATGCAGCCACGTGTGATTTTCATGACTCCCCCTGCAATAGAGCACTTGCAGCCCTTGGAGTCTAACTGGCTCAAGAATATCAGATTCTTACTTAGCTTTGGGACATACGCTATACCACCCAAAATGCGTACCACTCCATCGAACATTTTGACCTTCACCGTTCCCAACCCCATACATCACACTTGGACCCGTCAGGCAAAGAGAAAGTACCTTCCTTTGATTCTTGAAACGTCCCAAAAAATTCTCTCCTGGAGCAAATATGATTTGTTGCATCCGAATCCAATACCCAATCATCCTGAGAATCAGTGTCCTCTTTGAAAATAGTGAGAATATCTCCAGGGCCTTTAGTATTTCCTGCTACCGCCGTGGAAGACTCCAAGCTCTTACTATCCTTCTTATATCAAGTCGGACAGTCTTGCTTTATGTGTCCCCACTCCTTACACTTGTAGCACTGCACTCCCTTTCTGCAATCCTTGGATTTAGATCTACCGTTACTGCTAGATCCTTTGACCGCATTCCTTCCTCTTGATTCCGACCATAAACAAGAAGTACAGAACCTAAGTTGTCCTCAACTTTCCTCCTTGTCTTCTCGTAAAACAATAAAGATGACTCGACCTTTCCCATCTGTAAAGTATCCTTATCATATAACATTGAGGTAACCATGTGCTCAAATGAATCAGAAAGCGAGGTAAGTAGAAGTGCCTGATCTTCTTCCTCAATCTTGACATCAACTCGCCCAAGTTGATCCATCAACCCTTTGAACATATTTAAGTGTTCCATGAGATTCACATTATCCTCCATCTTCTGCCTGTATAGATCACGCTTCAGATTCGACTTCTTTGTTAAGCTTTTTTCAAGATAGAGTTCTCAAGCTTCTCCCACAACCCCAGTGCTGAGTTTTCATCAATAACATTGTTGATAATATTATCAGCAATACAGAGTCTAATGGTGCTGATGCATTTCGACTCCAAATCCTCCCATTTTTCTTATCATCTTCTCCGACTTGCTATCATTTCCCTTCAACGTCGCGCCAAGCCCTGTTGAACGAGGATATCCTTTACTCTCTGTTGCCATAGAGTAAAGCTCTCCTTCCCATCGAACCGCTCCACCTTGAATTGTGAGACAAAACTCCCTGCCATGACAACTCCCGCGAACCTTCAGCTCTCATACCACTTGTTGGGAAAGAGAAAACAAGCGCACCAAGATGACAAAAATAAGAAAAATAGAAATATAATACACAAACGCAAACACTCCACAATTATAGAGGTTCGACCAAATACCGGTCTACGTCCTCTGTCCGAGCATGCTGAATTCAGTATAATAATCGTCAATTACAATGAACACATTCTCGCACCCTAAGAAAAACACTTGAGAAATACCAAAGAAGAAACATAGAGATTAAATTCAATCTCACACTCTCTCTTCCTTTCTCTCCATGTCTTTCTAATCTTATGTGATACCTTTATTCTTTCATATGAGAAATTCATCCCATATAAATAGTCCCTCAAGAGTTGTTATCAATTAATGTACGCATCTCTCCAAAACACTCCTTAAAAAATCGTGCACCCTTCATAATTGAACTAGCCATGCCTCTTGAGTTTAGCACCTCTTCGTGAACCACTCACATCCTTTCGTGAATTACTCACACCATTTTGCATAGGAGGGAACTCCAACAAACTCACTCAAAAAGGGTAGCTACAAGTAACTCACGCTAGGTACCAATTTTTTTTTAAATTTTATCAAGGGCCGTAGCCCGGTCTTGAACCTAGGGCCTCCATTTCCCAACTCAATCTTTTTAGAAAAAGACTTGAGAGAATACCAAAGAAGAAACATAGAGATTAAATTCAATCTCACACTCTCTCTTTCTTCTCTCCATGTCTTTCTAATCTTATGTGATACCCTTTATTCTTTCATATGAGAAATTCATCCCATATAAATAGTCCCTCAAGAGTTGTTATCAATTAATGTACGCATCTCTCCAAAACACTCCTTGAAAAATCGTGCAACCCTTCATAATTGAACTAGCCATGCCTCTTGAGTTTAGCACCTCTTCGTGAACCACTCACATCCTTTCGTGAATTACTCACACCATTTTGCATAGGAGGGAACTCCAACAAACTCACTCAAAAAGGGTAGCTACAAGTATGATGAGGACATCATGCCACCGCTCAGGAGTAGATTCGATCGAGTATACTTCAGGAGGTGACGCGCTGGTCTTCTATGGCTTTAGATGGGACTTGTTTCAGGCTTTATTGATAGCAGATGTTTTAGCTTTATTTGTGTCTTTTATTTTTGTTCTTTGTGGACGTTTAGTACCACATCGGTTATTTCCCAGTAGTCCTCTTTTTGTAAAGCCTATATAAGGCCTCCTAGACTACCTTGTTGAAATTATTTTAATGAATGATTAAAATTTTTCCTCAAATTATTTGTTAAATTCTTGAGTTCTGCTGCTCTCGAGTTTAGGGTGAGAAGCCCGTGCAAGGGGTGGAAACCCAAATCTTATCTTGTTCGCAATTTAAATTTTGGTTGTGATTTGAAGGTGATTGCGATCCAGGTGGTTTTACATCATTTTGGTATCAGAGCACCGGTTTTTAATCCCCTTCAAAATTTTCTTTTTTTCCCAAAATTTTTCAGTCTCCAAACCCTAGATCGATAATTAAAAAAAAAAATTACACCGTGTCAAAAAAAAAAAAGAAAAAGAAAAAAAAAGGTCACTGTAGAAAATCCCCAGAAATTCCCATCGAAAATCTCTGAAAATCCAAATTGGCACTGTTCATCATCTTCTCACAGTTCCCTTCCCACCAAATTTCGTCGCCGCCGTTCGCCGCCATCACCATCGGCGATCAACGCCGCCATCATCATCGTCTTCGTCAACATTCCCCAAGGCCAGATCTGCATCCACCGCCCTCAGGCAACATCACCACCGCCGCTGCCTCCTCCACCTTCAAGTAGATCTTCCCCCGCCGATCGCTCCCTCGTCCGATTGCGCCACCAGCGAGCAGCACCAGCATCCGACGCCTTCGCCGCCTCCTCCGGTCTGCACTGACATCGCCAACCACACCCACGTCCACGCCGCTTCCCGATCACCGCCGACAGCACAAAGCCTGCTCATTCCACCTCGCCGACGACAACTGCGGAGCCCCACCGCTGCCCCTCCAACAGATCCTCCGCCATCAAGCCCCCGGTACACCTCCAACAACATCCGCCCGCCCCGACCACCGCTCGTCTGCATCTTCATCGTCGCCTCATCCCTCTGGTCAGTCGCCCTCGTCACCGGAGCCTCTACGACACCCGTACATCGTCGCCACCTACCCTCGCCGTGATCCCCGCCACCTGCCCTCGCCGGCAAGCATCACGGTGCAGAACAGGAGTAGATTGGCGCAAATCAGTGCCTTGTAGAAGCTTCCTGGACCTAGATCGAAGATTCCGGAACCTCTCGGAGAGCCGCCGGTTTCGTCCCTCTGATCGTGCCCACTCGGCGTCGCCAGATCTCCTCCGCCGCCGCCGTTGAAGACCCCGCGAGCCCTAGTGTAATATCCCTAATCTAAACTACTGTATTTTATTTTCTTCAAGTATTTATTTTGATTTACCGATTATTTTTAATTAATCAAGTTAATTTATTTCTCTCTTGATTATTATTGTTGGATATGCAAATTATTTTCAGATAGTAAATGACAAATTATTCTTCCATTATTATTTATTTCTATTAGTGTTATTTCTATTTTATTGTTGGTGCTTATTAATTATTATTAGTGAAAATATTATATTCTCTATTTATTTTAATATTGGCATTGGTACTAATGTATTCATTCAGGTGGTGGTCTCCTTATTTAGCTTCTCACCCTATTCCCTATTTACCCATCTGGGTTCTTTACTCATTACTTTGATTACCCTTTACCCGTTTGGATTCCATGGCCCATGGCCCGTTCCTAATCCTATACCCGATTACCTAATTGGATCCCCACCCGTTGGCATACCCGCTAGCCTAAACTCAATACCCTTATCTAGTTGGACCCAATCCGTTATTAGTTGACCCAATACCCAATAACTAACTCACCATATATAATCTCTCTTTTATTTCCTAGCCCTAAACCTAAACCTAATAGTTTCTCCTCCCCACAATAGCAGCCGCACCCTTTTCCCTTGGCTGCTTCCTGCGCAACCCACAGCACCAGGAGCCCCACCCTCCTTCCCTTTACTTTGGCCGGACAACCCAGCAACCAGCGGATTTGCAGCAAGCAGCAGCCGCCATCTCCTGTTAGCGCACCAACAGCCGAATCCAGATCTGGACAGCAGCAGGTGCCCTCTTCCTTCCCTAGTGCAGCAGCAGCGCGGCGACCACAGCCATCCAGCAGGCCCAGTCGCCCCTCCCCCTTGATGGCCGGCAGCTAACACAGCAGGCCAACAGCGAGCGGCAGCACCAGATTCAGATCTAGGCCTGGCGCACCTCCCCTGTGCCCAACCTCCTCCCTGCAGATCCGGAGCAGCCCCCTCCACCTCCGGCGAGATCCAGCGAGCGCAGACAGCCGCAGAACCAGCCCTAGCCGAGTCTAACACGGCAGCGTTTCCAGACTGCGCACAACAGATCCAGATTCAGCGCACATGGCAGCGAGCGAGCAACGAGTTCTCCCGATCCACGCCAAGCCGTCGTCGGAGACTGACACGGTGGCCTTCTCCAGTGCCTTGGCTACCCTCCCGTGCAGTCCGACAGCGAGGAACGATACCACAGCGTTCACAACAGCGACTCGCCCGGCGACGACCAGATTCCCCAAGGTGAGTGTATTCTCCTCCTCCTTGATTTCCTCGTATTTATGTACATCGATTAACTATATATTTTCATGTGTACATGTACATAGATTATAGTAGTGATTGTGTATGTTGATATGTGTGCAAGAGAGGTTGTACTTACATGTTTTATTGTGTGAGAGAATAGACTTTTGTATATCTCTGATTTGTATTCTAGCAGAGGTATTAGTCGATTAATACCTGATATTAGTCGACTAACACCTCTGTTAGTCGACTACACCCAGACCCCTAGTCGACTAGGCTTCCTTCCAGGTAATATTGAACTCTCTGTTTTCCCTGCTGGTCGACTTGATCACCTTTATAGTCGACTAGCCGTTGATTAGTCGACTTACCCCTTTTGCCCTAGTCGACTAATGGTTGGACCTGGAGCTGTGTAACTCTCTGTATCTGTATCAGTCGACTTGCCCTACCCTGTCAGTTGACTTGGCCTTGGTGTAGTCGACTTGACCCACTTGATTAGTCGACTACACCTTCTCCTAGTCGACTTGTATATAGTCCCTAGTCGACTACTGTTAGCCTGTCAGCTAGGTATAGTTTGTTTGTAGATTGTAGACTTCACCCATGAGTTGTGTAATGAATATAGATGGTGTATATGATATCGAGGGATATATTATGGATGGATATATGATGGAATGACTTGACTTATCATGTTAGAACTTAGATGCATGTTTATGATATGTTGTGATACTGAGTGTTGGGATATCGTGATGGATCTTAATATGAGGAGGAATTGTGAATACTTATGAATCGGAGTTGTATGTTTGAGTGAGAGGACTAGTATGGATATTGTTGATGTATGTCGGATTGGTGATTAATGTGTCGGATTACGTGATGTGTATTGATACTCGATTGATTGGAACTATTGGAATCATGAGTTGGTTGTAATGACTCGGGTTTGATCTAGACTTATGTTATTTACATTGAATGATATTCAACGATTGGACATGACTTATTTAGTTGAGTAATTGAGGACATATCAGGTATGACTGGATGAGTTGAGTTGTGTCTTAGATTGATCTTGAGTTAGAAGTATCCAGAATCTTTATTCCTTTCATTGGAGCCTGACTGATATTGAGATGAGATGGACATTGTTGGCATTTGGGATCTGTAGATGATATGTTGTTGATGTTGAGTACCAAGAGTAGATATTCTAGACCATAAGTTATTTGAGGATGATTCCCTTACTTCGATATGATTCAGTATATGTTGACTTGATGATCTCGAGGACATACTATATACTTCATAATTAGTTATTGACTATTTCAGTTATCAGAGATGACTTATTATGATAGTGATCTACATTTTTGGAGTTTGATAATAGTTATTATTTGATCTCAGTTGTTGAGGGTATAGGATTAGAACATATTGGTGTTGAGGAGAGGAATAATTACAGATTCATTGATATGATAGTCACCGTTTTGGATTACACTGATACGGACTGATACTTAGTGATTCATGAGAATTGTATTGAGACTATAAGTTGAAGGATTAGTTACTGATATCTCTTTAGTCTGAATGGATGAGATTATGGTCAGCTTTAGTTGAGACTGTTTATTGAGCAGTAGCTAGACTGTTACTGTTATTTATCCATGTTATTGAAGTTACTGGGAACTGATTGTTTGACCGTAACCACGGTACAGTCCTATTGTTCATCGTATACACGGTTACCGTTACTGTTCACTGTTACTGATATTGTTTACCGTGTATACGATCACTGATTGACTGTTACTGTACTGTTATTGTTACTGTCACCGTATCGTTCTAGTACTCTAGATAATATTGTCATTGACTGGTTTAACTGAATTGAATAAATAATAATATAAATGGACAACTTACACTGGGATTGGGGAAATTGATGGAGGAGACAGCGTCTGTATTTTGGGTGGACCTAGGATACAGGTTGCGCAGCCGACTGAGGGTTCCACTGTAGGGTTCCTAGGGGATGACTGGCATCCCATCTGTATTGTTACTGTTCCACTGTTTTCACAGTGAGATTACTGTTACTGTTACTGTTACTGTTACTGAGTACCTAGCGGTACGGCCTGGTTCAGCGCCAGAAAACTGAGGCCGTGGTCCCGGGTATGTACGGGACCCACCTAAAACATGGACAACGTCTCCAACCGATCAGTTTCAATAACTTAAGGGCATCGATTGGCATGTGTGGTAGGCGTAGTATGGGATGCGTCTATTATATGTGACAATTGTGTTCGCTGACATAATTAATAATAAACTGTTGATGTATTGTGACTGACTATATCACCTGACTGTACATTTATATTACTGTGATAAACATATAACTATAACCCTGACCAGACTTGGATACCAGCCTAGTGACATATGATAGGTTACCTATTGAGACATCAGTTGCTTGCTTATTATTGATCAGTTGTTGCCTATTTTTATTCGTGTTGTTATTATGTTTATTACAGTTCTTTTATTTATCTGTTATATGGTCTCTTTTATCTGTAGTTGCTCTTATTACTAATTATGCACATTGTTTCTTCTGCACGAGCTGTTTCCCCTTTACACACACACTCATTATGGTCGCGTTCTGACGACCCTGGGTTTGCACGTCCAGCTATTGGACGGTTGGTTTCCTTTGTGCAGGTGTTCGTTGAGGCCGTATGCTTCGCGAATAGCTGGAGCTTCTTCCTATTCTATTCTGGTACTCTTATCTTTTTAGCTTTCATATTACTTCCTGATTCTTATCATATCAGTTCAGTTATTCCAGTCACTATTCTATCTCTTGATTCATATGATATCATGCGTGGTTGACTATATGTATTATTACAGTGATCGATGATTATTTTAGTTCTGATTTATAGCTTGTTCAGGTTACAATTGAGGCTTAGCGTGTATACGTGGGGTATTTTCCTCGCGTATATGCGTCGCCATAACGTCTCCGTATCTTTAGGATCGGGGCATTACACCTAGCCTGACGTCGATCGAGAAGATACAGGGTTGGGTCTCCTTTTAAAACCCAACCCGGAGGCCTATTGGGCTTGGGTTCAAATCATTAATTGGTTGGGCCGGATCCAAACCCAACCCGACCCAGTCAAAACCCGTTCAGGCTTTAAAGGGATAGTTGCGGGTCCGGGTTTGATCGGGTAGAGCTACTTGAACCTGAACCTGACCCGATCCACATAAGTAACGTCACTGCTGACATCAGCAACCTGGTTAACCCACTGAGTTGACTCAGTCAAGATCCAGTTCGTCCTGACTCAGTCCAGAATCGCAGCATCGCTTCCGACAGCCGTACAGGGCTCATTTCAAGTCCAAATCGAGCCGTTTTCTAGGAGTGGATTCGTGACGACCAGTACTACGCGCCTACAGCAGTCTAGTTCAGGTTTGATTTACGGTCGCCTTCCCAGGTAACTTTGAATATTCTGTCAGTTATTCCTGTCATTTAATTAAAATAGCTAGTTCTTCCAATCTGTCACATGATAGAATTTATTGACTGTTGCCCACTAAATAAGTGAGTTGTGTGATTCTGATCTTGAGTGGTAACCGACCTAATATTAATTATGCAACTAAATTAATTTGAATTTGTGATTACTTGATTAATCTTGAAAATTAACTGTATCAGCACGTGTTTTATCACTGTCTCCACATTACAATTTCTTAATCACGTGTTAGTCTCATTAGCTTAAAATTGGTATTATCTTTCACCATTCTAATCTCTGACTCCTCCTGCATAACATATATATCCTAAGGACAGCTTGCATTTAGGGTCAGCGAGAATCTTGCATGCCTACTAGAAGTGGTAGAACTTTTTCTATAGGCGAAACTTCAGCACCAATGGACCCTAGCATTCATGATACCCTGAACACAATCCTACAAAAGATAGAGAGCATGGACAGGCAACTACAAGAAGTTAAGGATTAGGTTGATGTCAACTGTAGGGATCTAGCAACTAGAATTGTTAGGCTAGAAACCAATAGGAGAAGAATCAGGGATGATGAAAGTTCTCGAAATGACAGTAGGTCTCCCAGGCGTGAGCGAGGCCCCCCTTACCAAACAACTGATGCTGATGCCCAGTATATCAGGAGCGTTAAGGTCGATGCTCCTTCTTTTGACGGGCGTTTAGACCCTCAGGTCTATATAGATTGGCAGTTGGCTATGGACAGATATTTTCGTTGGCATGACATGTCTGAGTCAAGAAAGGTTCGACTGGCCGTAATGAAATTAACAGGACAAGCTGGGCAATATTAGGAAAACCTAGAGAGGATGATGAGGTACAGAAGGGAGGACCCCGTGGACACTTGGGAAAGCATGAAAGAGAAGCTCATGATGAAATATGTTCCACCATCATTCAGTCAACAATTGTTGGACAAATGGAATCGATGGACCCAGGGAAACAAATCAGCCACTGATTACATTGCTAAGTTTGATGAATATCTGAATCGGTGTGAAGCTATCGAGTTAGAATCTCCCGAACAGACCCTATCTAGGTTCAGGTCCGGTCTTAGGGATGATTATCGCCGAGAGCTCATTGTTCGAGGCATCACGACTCTAGAACAGGCATATCAGCTAGTCACCGACTTAGATGAGTCTAAAGGATCCTATTTTAACCGAAGTAACTTTAAGGATAACTCTAGAACCACCAATACTGGCCGGCCAAACTTCAACCGAACACTCCCTACCCCAAGTAAACCTGCCTCCAGTTCCTCTAGCGTCAAACCAGCAAGTCCTTCTGGTGCAAAGCCCTTTGCATCCGAAAAGAGAACGGTAAGTGAACCAGGAAAAGTCAACCCTAGAACCCAATGCTACAGGTGTCAAGGGTATGGTCACCTTGCCAGCCAGTGCCCGAGTCAAACCAAAACCCTCTTTGTCGAAGTTCCCATTGAAGATATAGAAGGAGAGGATGATGGAGAAGAAGTTGTGCACCAACAAGATGATGACTCAGATGCCTCTGTCGAAGAGTATGAATTTAATGGGTGCATCCGAACTGTGAAAATGACGAGCTTACCTCCTAATGTAGCTCGCACCCAATTAAGAGTGGTTAGATGTACTTTAACCCAGCCTGAACCACTCAACGACTGGAGAAGGACTGCCATATTCCAAACTTGCACGAAAATTGGCAATAAGAACTGCAAGGTAATAGTGGATAGTGGCAGCTGCATCAACGCTGTTGCGTCAAAGCTAATCACCACCTTGGGGATGACACCGGTGAAGCATCCAAACCCCTACAAGGTTACATGGATCGATGCTACATCTATAGATGTTCAAGAGAGATGTCAAATTCCCATCCAATTTGCCACATACGCAGAAAATGTGTGGTGTGACATACTCCCCATGAATGTAGGTCATATCATTTTAGGTTGACCATGGTTATTTGACCTAGATGTGACCATACATGGACGTACCAACCAGTGTTCGTTCATCCATAATGGGAAAAAGGTGAAGATTATGCCAAATTAACCGAAGCCACCAACCCGAGAGAAAGAGGCAGATAAAGGAAAAGATAAAGTGGACGTTATAAATCCAAAAACAAGGGTTGATAAGGGCAAAGGTATGATGGAAATGAATTTGATTAGCCACGATCAACTTGAAAAGAGCTTGCAGGATGGTTCTACTTGTTATGCTCTCGTGGCTCGAGAGGCTAGCCGAGATATCGAGGAGCAGATTCCTGAGCACATCAGACCAATTCTGGAGGAGTTTTCCGAAACCCTCCCACAAGATCTTCCAGGTGAGTTGCCCCCTATGCGAGACATTCAACATGCTATTGACTTAGTCCCAGGAGCAACTTTACTAAATTTGCCTCACTATAGAATGAACCCAACTGAACATGCGGAATTACAACGGCAAGTGGAAGAGCTACTTGACAAGGGGTTCATCAAAGAGAGCTTGAGCCCATGTGCGGTTCCCGCACTTTTAGCGCCAAAGAAGGATGGTACATGGCGTATGTGTGTGGATAGTCGTGCAATCAATAAAATTACCGTCAAGTACCGTTTCCCCATTCCCCGTCTTGATGATATGCTGGATCTGATGTCAGGTGCCACAATCTTTTCCAAAATTGATCTAAGAGTGGGTACCATCAAATTAGGATCCGACCGGGGATGAATGGAAAACCGCATTTAAGACTAAAGACGGGTTATATGAATGGTTGGTTATACCCTTTGGACTGTCCAATGCTCCAAGCACCTTCATAAGAGTAATGACCCAATTGTTTCGACCGTTTATCGGTAAGTTCGTGGTGGTCTATTTTGATGACATACTGATCTATAGCCAAACCCAGGAGCAACATGTGGGTCATCTGAGGCAAGTCCTCTGCACACTCCATGCTGAGAAATTTTATGTAAATCCAAAGAAGTGTGCTTTTTGTATAGACAGGGTTATCTTCCTAGGATTTGTGGTTTCCTCCGAGGGAGTGTCCGCAGACCCTGAGAAAGTAAAGGCAATAACCGAGTGGCCACAACCCCGGATGATTAGGGAAGTCAGAAGTTTTCACGAGTTAGCCACTTTCTACCGTCGGTTCATCAAGAATTTTAGTGCTATCATGGCACCTATCACCGACTGTTTAAAGAGTGAGGTCTTCCAGTGGACTCCTGCTGCCTCCAAAGCTTTCGCTGAAATAAAGAAGATGATGACGGAAGCTCCCGTAATGCGTCTTCCTGATTTTTCAAAAGCTTTTGAAGTAACTTGTGACGCATCGGGACTGACAATAGGTGGGGTACTGAGTCAGGAAAACCACCCGGTTGCTTATTTCAGCGAAAAATTAAATGATGCCCGGCAACGCTACTCCACATATGATAAAGAATTTTATGCAGTTATACAGGCTTTGCGCTATTGGAGATATTATCTGTTGCCACAGGAATTCGTGTTGTACTCAGATCACGAAGCGTTAAGGTATCTCAACTCCCAGAAGAGATTAAACACAAGGCATAGCAAATGGGTGGAGTTCTTGCAGGATTACACTTTTGTCCTCAAACATAAAGCAGGCATCGAGAATAAGGTCGCTGATGCGCTGAGTCGACGTGTCACGATCTTGGTGGCAATGAGCACAGAAGTGATTGGATTTGAGAAATTAAAAGAGGAGTATGAATCATGTCCCGATTTTGGGAAAATTTATGTCACGTTACGAGACGGCCCTGTTCGTGAGATGTACGGTTTTCTCCTCCAAGACGGTTATCTCTTCAGATTCCGTAAGTTGTGTATTCCCCGTACGTCCCTCAGGGATTTTCTCTCTTGGGAACTACATGCTAGAGGTCTGGCGGGACATTTCGGTCAGAACAAGACAATTGAGGCCGTTGAACACCGATTCTACTGGCCGAGTCTGAAAAGAGATGTCTCTAAAGTAGTCAGCCAATGTCGCACGTGTCAACTGGCCAAGCAACAAAAGCAGATTGCCGGACCTTACACTCCTCTTCCTGTTCCTAAGTGCCCCTGGCAAGACGTGAGCCTAGACTTCATACTAGGGCTGCCCAAAACTCAAAAAAAGCACGATTCTATTCTAGTGGTAGTTGACCGATTCTCAAAAATGGCTCACTTCATCCCGTGTTCCAAGACCTCAGATGCGTCTCGAGTGGCTGTCTTATTCTTTGATCATATCGTAAAGTTGCACGGGATACCTAAAACCATGGTGTCTGATAGGGATGTTAAGTTTGTTAGCTATTTCTGGAAAAACACTTTGGCATAAGATGGGCACCAAACTGAAATTCTCAACCGCTTTTCACCCACAGACAGATGGTCAAACGAGGTGGTAAACAGATCGCTAGGAAATCTCCTCAGGTGTCTAGTTGGAGAAAATTTAAAAACTTGGGATCTCATTTTGCCCATGGCTGAATTTGCATATAACGGATCTGTCAATAGGACTACGGGTCTCAGTCCTTTTGAAATCGTAAACGGTTTTAAGCCCAGGCAACCCATTGATTTAATTCCCATGGCTCATCATCATTCTAGGGTATCAGACTCCGCATCAGTATTTGCATCCCATATCCATGCATTACATGAGGAAGTCAGAGACAAGATAATGAAAAATAATACTGATTATAAAGCTTCTGCAGATCTACATCGCCGATTAAGGTCTTTTAATGTCGGAGATTATGTGAAGGTCCGCATGCGACCCGAACGGTTTCCACCAGGAACCGTGAAGAAATTACACGCGCGAAGTGCAGGGCCATTCAAGATTCTCAAGAAAATCAATTCAAATGCTTATGTGGTGGATCTCCCACCTGACTTTGGCATCAGTTGCACCTTTAATGTTGAGGATTTGGTTCCATATCGAGGTACTTTTGATACCCCTTCTGATCCATTTGTGGATGAGCCAAGCTAAGACCTTCTTTCTGAGAGCCCCCCACTACCTCCACTTCCCCCTAAATGTCCTATGCAACAGAACATATAGATTCTATCTTGGATGATCAGATTATCTCTACTGGAGATGGAGGGACGAGACGCTATCTCATTAAGTGGACGGGAAAACCTGATTCGGAAAATTCTTGGATTACCGAGGAAGACCTCCAGCATCTTGATCCTGATCGACTGGAGCACTATCACAGCAGACAGCAGTTCTGTCCCCCACACTCGACAGAGTTGAGTTCTTTCCACCCGGGGGGAATTGATGAGGACATCATGCCACCGCCCAGGAGCAGGTTCGATCGAGTATACTTCAGGAGGCGACGCGCTGGTCTTCTATGGCTTTAGATGGGGACTTGTTTCAGGCTTTATTGATAGCAGATGTTTTAGCTTTATTTGTGTCTTTTATTTTTGTTCTTTTGTGGACGTTTAGTACCACATCGGTTATTTCCCAGTAGTCCTCTTTTTGTAAAGCCTATATAAGGCCTCCTAGACTATCTTGTTGAAATTATTTTATTGAATGATTTTAAACTTTTCCTCAAATTATTTGTTAAATTCTTGAGTTCTGCTGCTCTCGAGTTTAGGGTGAGAAGCCCGTGCAAGGGGTGGAAACCCAAATCTTATCTTGTTCGCAATTTAAATTTTGGTTGTGATTTGAAGGTGATTGCGATCCAGGTGGTTTTACATCAAAGTAACTCATGCTAGGTACCAGTTTTTTTTTAAATTTTATCAAGGGTCGTAGCCCGGTCTTAAACCTAGGACCTCCATTTCCCAACTCAATCTTTTTACCACTAAGTTAGGTCTCAGTGGCCCGCTAGGTACTAGTTATTCTTGAATTTATTAGAACTATTATTATGTGAAAAAAAAAAACCTAACTGGCCAACAAGCCATAACTCATAATGGCTTATTCATTTTTTGGTAACAACTCATAGATGCTAGCATACAAAAGAAAAGACACAGGAAAGGCTAATTTCAAACAAGGAACAATACACGATTATGGCCCTCTTTGAGGCCTGGGGAACTTACTCCAAAATCCAAATACACAACCCTTTTCCACCCACTCGTCCCTACACTGCGGTGCAACTTCCCTCTTCAATTCTATCATGGAGCTCAAATTCAGAGGTTTGGCAAGAAATACACATCGATAGAAGGGTGCATGCAACACATTTCTTATGAGTTTGTGGAGACCTAGAAATTGGAGTCAATTTTTAGTCCAGGGGAATGATCATGAAATTTTAGATAAGCATGTCAGGGTCCTCTAACTAAAATTCACGATGTTGTATAGGTTGGTGTAGAAGTCATGTGGTTCTATGAACATATATAATCCAACTAGGTGTCTGACCCACACAGACAATCCCAGGATATAACCTAACCTAAAGCTTAAGGTGCAGGAACAACCTCTTTGTAAGTTGATTTAGTTGCATCTTTGACTACATCTCAAATATATGATCAAGCTACAACTAGATTGCACATTTAAACATTGTGTCCAAATTCAGCAATTAAGTTCAAGATCATCAAGCCTGTACATCAAGAGTCCTTTTAAATCGATCAGCCGATGGTCCCTATTTTTCTGGAAACTAATAGATAATGAACACAATAACTTGATTGAAATTGTGATGCCAACTTTCAAAAAGTACCAACTGTTATTTTTCAGGATTTCTATATGATGCTAATTTGGAGAAGATTCGGTTTTATTACAAAAAGTCCCACCCCCCCCCCCAACTAAGTACTACATTACACTTCAACTGTTTGTATTCCTCCCTATTATTCAAAATTACATATAGAACTGGTTTGTACTTGTGTGCTTGCCAATCCACTTGAGCCAATAGAAATCCAAGTTCCATATATTTAAAACACCATATCCAACATAACAATTCAATAACAAATTTTTCTTAAGAAGAAGGAAAGGGAAAAAGATTGCTTTGCTCCCTCAATCTTCCCTCGAGGCAGGCATCTATGTTAGACCTAAACCTCAGAAAACTCAAAATTCAATCAAGCAATAATTAGATAAAGTCATTAAAATGCTTGCTAGCGTGAATATGAAATAGAGTAAATGATAAAATTTATTGAAGATGAGATACATGTAGATGAAACTAAAGTATGTTCCATTAATATAAAGGAGTCAATTATTGCCAATTATGAAGTAGAAGCCACGGCAACAGTTTAAAAGTGCACCACACTGAGTGAAGAAAATAATGAAACCTGCAGACCAGAAATCATCCTTGTCATCCAAATGTTGTGCTGGTGCTAGAGTAATAAAGAACTGGCTTCTTTTTTTATTTGTCCAGCATTTGCCATTGACAAGATCCAGCTCCGGTATGCTTCAGTTCAGGTTTAATCTCATCCTCAAAATTTGCACTGCAAACATCCAAAACAAATCTTCATCTATAAATCTCAATACACCTTAAATAACTAAAAACTGATCTTGACCAGTAATTTTGATCAATTTGAATCGTAATCCCCAGCATCTAGTCTCCAATTTGCCCAATATTTTGATAAAGGATTTTGTTGGTGTTAAAAATTGAATTTTGCATTTGAACCATATTTTCCTTGCAGGATCTGATTTTAACACCCTAAAGTTTCACAATAAGAAAAAGAAAACCCTAGACATTAAAGCAAAATTTTAGATTAAACAAACAAATACTAACCCATAGATAGATTCTCCGCCGGACAAAGTTTTGAAATAATTCAATTTTAAAAATATTTTTAAAAATAGACTTCCTCCTAAAATAATTGCAAAAACCGATCTCTCACACACCACCTAGGCGCCACATCAGCCAATGATCGATTGGATGTGACAGGATAGTGTATTAAAAATCTCCGGAATTGACAACCCCAGAGAAATCAAAATAAAAAATCTCACCCTCTACAAAACTATGGGGTTGCCAACCCCGTAGTTTGAAAACATAGGAGTCTGAGTCTGAGACCAACATCAACAATGTGGAATTTGCGCGGTAGCTTACCTCCATTTCAACTAAATGACATGAATGATTCATCAAGTATCCAAGAAGGAATGCTGATGGGGATGTTCTGTCTTTGTTTTTGGAGATGACTGGTCGGTCTGATCGCGTATGATGTTTAAGAACATGTTGCTTGTTCTGTTTGTAGTTTCATTATATCCTCATTAATGGAGCAGGGTGGATACCCACCTTTTACTCAAAAAAAAGTATCCAAGAAGGAAGCTTGTTTCTCCAGGAACTAAATGACATGAATGTTTCAAGGAATCAAACACTCTCTCTCACTCAAGTCTCCAGGAAGCAAACAACAGAAGAGAGAATTCTCCTCTCTCTCTCTCTCTCTCTCTCTCTCTCTCTCTCTCTCTCTCTTCTCCTCACTCTGTCGCCACCTCGCCAGCTTCGAACGGAACGACAATCTATGAGCTCCTCCCTAAGTTTGGTCTCCCACCAGGTCTCCTCCCCGGCACAGTCAGGTCCTTCTCCCTCTCCAGGAACGTGCATGAACCATTGATGTCGAGCTCCTCGTGACGTGCATCGATCGTCGGCGGCAATGAAATAGAGCTCCTCCTCCCCTCCCCTTCCCTCCACGTCGTCGGCAGTTGATGTCAAGTTCCTTGTGACGTGCATGAAAGCTGTGACGAGGTCGTGACGTGCACGAAAGGCGTGGATGTCCACGAAGAGGCCGTGGACGTCCATGAAGAGGTCGTGGACGATGCCATGGACGCCAACGAGAACAACGTGGACAACAATGAGGAGCTCGAGCTCGAGGATGCAGGAATGCCTTCAACTTTAGTACTATTGAAGCAGTTGTTGCCTCTGCTTCTTGATCAACTCAGATTGTGTCTTCTTGATCTTCTTGAACTTCTTGGAGACTTGATGAATCATTCATGTCATTTAGTTAAAATGGCATGGTAAGTTACCACACAAACTCCACATTGTTGATGTTGGTCCCAGACTTGCAAAACTACACGGTTGTCAACCCTGTAGTTTAGAAAACATATGAAGCAGTGGGCTTCTAATGGAAGAGATGGCAAGTATAAAGAAAGATTTAACAGATAACAATAATAAGCTACTAAAATTAAAGAGGACAACACGTCAAGGATTTAACGTGGTTCGGTCAATGTGACCTACGTCCACAGGAGAAGACAGTAAGAGAAATCCACTAATAAAAAAGAAGAGAATACAAGAGATTACAACTCTAATCTCACTCACCCAAACCCACAAAACCCAATTTACAAATAGGAACAAATGAAGAAGATTTAACAAAGAGGACTCTCTCTTTCTTTTGCTCCCTACACATCTCCCACTACATTCTCCACCCCGTAACCCCTCTTATATAAAAAAAATCACTCATTAACATCAAATAAACAAACAAATTAATAAATGATTAGGGTGGTCATAGCATCTCTTTAGAGTGGCTAAATCTTTAGGGTGGCTACTTAATGGATTAAGGTGACTACTTAATGAATTTACTTAATGGATTAGGGTGGCTACTAATCCATTAAGGTGGCTAAAAAAATAAACAAATGTGGGCTACTTTGGGAGGTGTGTATGTCAAGTCATTGTCAACAAATCTCCACCTTGACTGAATACACAACAAGGTTCTCCATTTTAACTTGAATTGTATCAAGCGTTCTTTGGAATCTCGTTATCTTCTTTAACCCCGACGGGCTCAACCTTCACCATTTTGAACACCAAATAATTCAAGACAGTGCTCGAACTTGCGCGAAGGTACGGTTTTGTCATCATATCTGCAGGATTATTTGCAGTACAAATTTTTTTAACTTTGATAACTTTAATTTCTCGAATGAAATGATATCTGACACCAATGTATTTGGTTTCTCATGATACATTTGGTGCTTCGTCAGATGTATAGCACTCTGACTGTCACAAAACACCGTAGTTACTCCTTGGTGTAAGCTGAGATCTTCAACCAAACCTCTTAACCAAATAGTTTCTTTCATTATCTCTGTCACTGTCATATACTCTGACTATGTAGTAGACAAAGGAATTGTCGACTGTAAAATCGTTTTCCGACTAATGACTTAACCTAAAAGAGTGAAAGCATAACCTGTCAAAGATCCTCTATCTAAATCGCCCATAAAATTTGTGTCCAAATATCCAACAATTTACAGTCAGAATTAGTTCTCTTGTCAAAATACAGACCAATGTTAGTAAATCTTTTTAAATATCGCAGAATCCATTTCACTGTCTTCCAATGGCCTTTTTCAGGCCTATCAATATATCAACTTACGACACTGACTGCATGTGAAATGTATAGCCGAGTGCACACCATAGCATACATAATGCTTTTAACTGCATTAGCATAGGGAACACGAGACATATACTTCTCCTCTTCATCAGTTTGAGGAGATAAATCAACTGAAAGCCGAAAATGAGCAGCAAGTTGAGTCTTCACAGGTTTGGCATCAAGCATGCCCAATCTCTCCAGCATCTTCTCGATGTATTTCTTCTGAGATAGGAACAATTTTTCTTCTTGTCTATTTCTGTGAATTTCCATTCTCAAAATCTTCTTCGCTGCTCCCAAATCTTTCATCTCAAACTCTTGTTTGAGTTGAGCTTTTAACTTATCAACTTCAGATATATCTTTAACTGCAATCAACATGTCATGAACATATAAAAGCAAAATATACAAAATAACCATCATTGAGTTTCCGATGATAAACATAACAATCATATTTACTCCTAGAGTAACCATGCTCAATCATGAAAGTATCAAACCTTAAATACCATTGCCTAGGTGACTGCTTCAAACCATAAAGAGATTTATTTAACCTGCACACATGGTCTTCTTTACCTTCAATAACGAATCCCTCTAGCTGATACATAAAGATCTGCTCTTCAAGATCGCCATGAAGAAAATCTATTTTTACATCAAGTTGCTCGAGCTCCAGATCGAACGAAGCAACCATAGCTAGCAACGCGCGGATAGAGGTGTGCTTCACAACTGGAGAGAATACTTTACTGAAATCAACACCCTCTGTCTGACTGTAGCCTTTAGCTACCAAGCGTGCTTTGTATCCTACAGACTTAGCACCAGGAATTCCTTCTTTCTTCTTGAAGACCCATTTGCAACCAATAATTTTTTATCTCCTAGGTGGCTTCACCAACTCCCATGTTTGGTTCTTGTGAAGAGATTTCATCTCTTCAGTCATAGCAACAGCCATTTTGCAGCTTCGTCAGAACTGATAGCCTCCTTGTAGGTGGAAGGCTCTAGAATCTCAAATTATGCCATACTTAGAGCATAAGCGACCATATCTGCATAGGTGTATCGCTTAGGTGAATGTATCTGTCTTTTTACTCTCCCGGTGGTAATACTGTACTGTTGCTCTTACGTGTATCATCACCCAAAGTTGGACCTTAAGCCTTACCGACTGGTTCAATGTGTGTGCTTTCTTGCACTTCTTCTGTAACTTTGTTCTCAAGCTCCATCTGCCTGCTTGCTTCTGCTCCTGAACTTATAGAATCAACAACAGATTCCTTTCTCGGTTGAAGCATGTAATTTTCATCAAAAGTAACATCCCTACTAATAATAAATTTAGGTGATTTAGGATCAGGACACCACAACCGTATCCTTTCACCCCAGTAGCATAACCAAGAAATATAGCTTTTTTTGCCCTGAGTTCAAACTTACCATATATGAAAATAACCAAGGCAACCAAATACTCGTAAATGAGAGTAATTAGCAGGAGTACCAGACCATCCCTCCTGAGGAGTCTTAAAATCAATAGCTCTAGAGGGAGACCGATTTACCAAATAGCAAGTTGAATTTACTGCCTCGGCCCAAAAGCATTTTGACAAACCAGCATTAGAGAGCATACACCGAGCTCTCTCCAACAAAGTCATGTTCATCCTTTCTGCAACTTCATTCTATTGTGTGTACTGAACTGTAATATCCTGGTCTAAAATACTGTATTTTTATTTTCTAAAGTATTTATTTTATTTTTCTGGTTATTTTATTATTATTTATTAACTTGATTTATAATACAAATTACTTTAAGATCGTAAATGGTATTTTAGCCTTATATTTATATATAGCAATATTAAGTATTATTATTTTAATTACTAGCTAGTATTTTCCCATTACTATGTTACTATTATTATTTTTGTAGTTGCTATTATTGTTAATATTGATATTGTTATTATTCTTATTCTTATCGTATTATTTTAGTCATTATATTAATGGTAGTATTTTTATCAAATATTATTATATAATATTTTAAATGTTGATAATTTTATTATTATTATTATTACTATCTCTTTTTTATTATTAGTATTTATATTGTTATTATTATTCGTATCTTTTTCTTATCCTATCACATAACCCATTACCATTGAGATCCTTACCCATTAACTCAAAACACAATCCTAATCCTAATCCAAACTCCTATCTTATCAAATCTTTTCATAAATCTTAACTAATCCTAATTTAAATCCTAACAAATATTATATCTAAACCTAACTTACTCAAATCTAAATATTATTTTTAAAATCATGACCTTAATTAATTCTATCTTAAACTACTCAATTAAGAAGTTTGAACCCAACTGAAATTCTGATTTCTAAAATCTCTAATAACCTATAAAAAGCTTAAACTACTTCTTTTTCTAACTCCAAAGAAAAAATCATAGCCCAACTCTCTCCACCTCCTTCTTTCTTTTCTCCTCAAGCGGAGCATGAACAAAGGGATCTTGAAGTGCAGAGATGGAGGACATGTTAGGGGAGATCAAACCCAAGTAAGTAATCTATTTTCTCAAAATTTATTTGATATAAATAGTTTATTAAAATCATGTCTATACTATGATCTCCATGAATATTTTTATACATCAAAAACTAATCATAAAACCAATAAAAATACAAGTGAGAATAAACCAACACATAATTTTAATTTACATAATTTTTTCAAAATTTTAAAACAATGAATTTTAAAAAAAAACAAAAAAAAAGATACTAAAAAAATTTCACTGTAGGCCACGCGGCCTGGCCTGGCTTGGCCCAGACCGGGGCTGGCTTGGCCCGGGCCGGGCTAGCTGGGCCGCATCCAAGGCTTTAGTCCCCGTTAAAAAAAAGAAAAGGAAAAAAATAAGGAAAATCCTGGATCAGGCCTGGGCCTGGCCTGGTCCGCCCTGGGCCTGAGCTGGGCCTGGGTTGCTCGTTATATAAAAAAGAAGAAGAAAGAAAGGTGAGTTTGCAAATAAAAAAATAATTAGCTAAAAATAAAAAGAAAAAATTGAGAAAAATATAAATAATAATCTACAACACTTCTACTTTCTATGATAAAAAAAATTTAGACTAATATCAACATGAATTAACTCAAACCACCCACTTTAAAGCCATTTTTCTTAATGGTAAATTCAGACCCGTTAAGTATTTTAATGGTTTAAAGTCTATTAAAAATCCAACAAAAATTAAAAATTGGTTGAAACTAAACCTAGTAAATTTATTAGACCCAGAGGACCATATTCCTAACTCCCAAACTAATTAATTAAGATTAAAACCCCTTATAATTTTCAAGTAAAATATCATTTTAAAAATCTAACAATTTCTAGTGAAATGAACCATGTAGATTTATCGGGGCCTTATGATTTCAGTGCTTTGGACTTGGGATCGAGTTCAGGTGAGTGTTTTTTCTTTGTTTAATTTTATTTAATTTTGTTGTGAGTGTTTCTTTTCTTTATTTAATTTTATTTAATTTTATTGTGAGTGTTCTTTTCCTCTTTCACTTAAACAAGAATTTTGTGATAAATGATTTTATATTGTTATGTAATTATATTATTAAAATTTACTGAGATGATATTTGGAAGTGTTTACTCTTTCATCATTTCTTTATTTGTTGTTATCAGTTACTTGTATCATTTCGCATGACCATCTGATATATTATACCAGTATGTTTACCTATATTCCTTCATGAGACATCGTTGAGTGCTAGCACTATTTATTTAGTTGATCTACGTCATTTCATGTGTAGTCGTCTACCATTATTGATTCATGATTAGTTGTAGTATACCTTAGACCAGATTCGATCTTGTAATTGACCTAGTTGTGAGAAATCTTAGAATATAAATTGCTTGATCTTGAGGTTGATTGGTTCGTGATGGAGGTTAAAGGTTCATATTTGTAAATTTATTTGAGGTATTATCGAACATTTATTTGATGATGTTTCAGACGAGAATTCATTTAGACAATAAAGTTGGATTAAATAAGATGTTACCTTAAGATTGATTTATCTGGATGGTTGGATTTATATATGGACCTAGAGTTCAACTTGAGATTTACATGAATACCTTACCTTGATTTTGATCTATCAGATAATACTGATTTTGAATTATTAGTTGCAAGTATTTTATTTGGATATATTCATTAAAAAATTATCTGAGTAATGATGTTTATTGATATCGAGGTTTGAATATAGAGACTTTCTAGATTCCATATAGTTTGAGGATGTCCCACTCTATAATTATGATCTTGATTGGGATTGGAGCTATTAGTGATGCAACTTAGACTATAATCCGATTTAGATCTTTGATTTGACTCTTCATGATGATAGTTATATGAGTGATATCTAAGTGGTATTATCAATAGATTTAATTATTCCTATTGATGGTAAACTGGTGAGAGTTTAGTTGAATATTGATGATTGACTTGGAGATTCTTTATTAAAAGACTGATCTTCTTATTCTTTGACTGATATGAACTTAGTTAGAGTTAGAATTGGTTGACATGAGGATTGGTGTTCGTTTCAGAGGATTTTGATCGATATTCTGATGAGATTGATATAGTTGGATCCGTAGTTGTGGGTATTCCCTATTTTACCCCTGATTATTTTGTTTGAGTATTGATGTCTTATTGATGTTGATTATCAGACGTAGAGACATCTTACATTCCATATTGCTTGAGTAGGCGTAGATTGGGTTGACCTGACCTGGTAGCATGTATATACATAATAGACTGGTTACTTGGATTTCTGCATCTTGTGTTTTGAACTTAATGGAAGCGGGAGTGTATGATGGTATTAATTAAGATTAGATAGTGATGATTGGTTGGATATAGATGAGTATGTATTTTATATATTGGGGCTTAAATATATCGATGACTTTGAGGATCTGAGTTGATTAAATATTTTTGCCGGATTATTCTATTCATACCAGCAAGTCATTATTTATTCTAAATATCATGATTTACCTGAAGAACTTGACTGATTATACATGACATTTACATGATAACTATAATGTCCATGTTACCATAATTGCTGGGAAAATATTGTTATACGGTAACAACACCCCATGTTATACTTGTTATATGTCCTGTTATACCGGTATCATGTTCACTGACAATTATATATTCTGTTATACCGGTATCCTGATTACACATGTTGACGTCGTTACCGTGGCTATCACCGGGTTATCCCAGTAATCTAAGTAACATGCACATTAAATAATATTGATAAGCTAATGACATGACATTAAACAACTTACACTGAAATTGAGGAGATTGATGGAGGAGAGACAGCGTCTGTATTTGAGTGGGCCTAGGATATAGGTTGCGTAGCCGAAAGAGGGTTCCACTGTAGGGTTCCCGTGGGGTGACTGACACCATAGTCCAATTCTTATTCATGTTATACATGTTCCTGACTACCTAGCGGTAGGGCCTGGTTAAGCCAGGAGTCTGGGTCGTAGTCCCGGGTATGTACGGGACTCACCTAAAGCGTGGACAGTGTCTCCAACCAATCAGTTTCAATAACTTAGGACCTCGATTGACACATGTGACAGGCGTAGTATGGGATGCGTCTATTACAGGTGGCAATTGGTATTCACTGATATAATAATAAACTATTCATAATGTATTGTAATTGATTGTCCTTGCATGATACATGTATGTATATTGGACACCCGATGTTACACCTGACTTGGCCGCCTAATATATAGATTGTAATAGACACCTGATTGAATACCTGACTGGATACATACTCTACTGCGTGCTATCCACATTACTGTTTATTTACTTATTTATGTCGTTTCTTATTCCAGTTTATGCTATTATCATTTGTTCATATTTATATGCATGTGCATCTTTTCAGTTTATTCTTACATATTCACTAGGAGTTCTGACTCCCTGGATTTGCATACCCAGATCTGTGGCTATTTATTATTGATCAGGTATTTAGAGAGGATTACACGCATCTTGAGGAGCAGGAGTCTATCTTTTCCTGATCATAGGTATTCTTGCTCATTTATTCATGTTATTCCTTGATTCTCTCTATACCATGTCCAGTTGTCATTTCTTTTCTTTATTCATCTGCTATCATTGTGTTAGATATTTATATGTCATATTGCAGTGATATTGATTTATCGTAGTATATTTGATAGCTTGTTCAGGTTACTTTAGGTTTAGCGTATGTGCGTGGGGTATTTTTCTCGCGTATATACATCGTCGACCTTCGTCGCGACTCCGTTTTCGCGTATTTTGAAAAGCGGGGCGTGACATGAACTGTACGATACCGCACAATTACTTCATTTTTGAGAATTGATCAAACTCTGTGGAACAGAACTCCATTCCATTATAGGTCCTGAGGCGCTTCACATTATTTCCTGTTTGCTTTTCGATAATAGCCTTCCATTGCTTGAAGGTAGCAAACACATCGCTTTTATACTTGAGAGGATACACCCAAACTTTTCTTAAATAATCATCAATTAAAGTCAGAAGATAACTAGCTCCACCTTTCGATGGAACCTGAAAGGGACCCCAAACATCTGAATGGATGTAGTCTAAGGTGTTTTTAGTCCTGTGAACACCTGTACCAAAAAAAAACTCTGTGTTGCTTGCCAAAAACATAATGTTCACAAAAGCCAAGCTTCCCTGTTTTCTGGCCATAAAGCAAACGTTGTTTACTCAACACATGTAATCCTCTCTCACTCATATGACCTGTCACCTAACCGCATATGCCATAAACGAGTGGTATCTAAGTCTGGGTCTTCTGATATTGGCACAGCGACAGCACCTGTCACCGTGCTACCTTGAAGGATATAAAGGGTATTCACCTTCTTTCCTTTCATCACAACAAGAGAGCATTTGCTAACTCTCAAAACTCCACTTTCAGCTGAAAACTTATAGCCGTTGGAGTCAAGGGTGTACAAAGAAATTAAATTTTTCTTCAAATCCGGCACATGTCGAACATTACTCAGTGTTCTAATAATACTATCGTGCATCCTAATTTTGATTGACCCAATAATACCAATTGTCTTGCAGGGTATGTTATTTTCCATTAAGATATTACCACCATCAATTGGCTGGTAGGTCACAAATCAGTCCCTGTGGGACATATGTGATAAGAACAACTTGAATCAAGAACTCACTCATCTCGTGAACGGCCATCAAAGACGGTAACTGAAAGAACATCATGTGATGTAAAGGCTTCTTCTGCAACACTAACAACCAAAGATTGCTCATTTTGAGATTTTCTCCTAACATCTTTTTCTTTTACTTTGAGTTTAAAACAATCTTTTTATAGCGTCCAAACTTATGACAATAGTAACACTTAAAATTTTTTCTTAACCTAGATTTAGATCAAGATTTCCTCGAGATTTTCTCGACCCTTCTCTGTACGACCACGGAAGAATAAGACTTCAGCTTGATCCTCACTTCCTACAACTGTACTTTCTGTCTTAACTCCTTAGAATGTAAGGTTGATTTGACATCTTTTAAAAAAAATGTATCTCTACCATAGAGCATACTATTAACAAAATTTTCATATGAAGGAGGTAATGAGCATAATAAGATGAGAGCTTGATCTTTTTCATCTATTTCTAACATCAATATTTTTCAAATTCATAAGAATTTTGTTGAGCTCATCTAAGTGTTTTTAATTAGCATACCTTCATGCGAAGGGTGAAGAGGCGCGCTACTTCAAATAAAGCTTGTTGGTCAAGAACTTTGTCATATACAAGCTCTCTAATTTGAGCCACAAACTAGCGGCGGTATCTTCATCGGCAACCTCCGGTAAACCGTCGTCCGCTAGACAAAGTTGTATGACATATGCACCTTCATCTTGAGTTCTTCCTTTTCATCCTCGGATATGAATTCGTATCCTTACTGGACAAGACTTTCAATAAGTCTTGTTACACCAAGAGAGCCCGTATTTTAACTCTCCACAGACTGAAGTCATTTCTCCCGTCGAATTTCTATACTTTGTACTTTACCCAAGCCATCTCGAAACCCACAAGAAATAACACTAGATCTGATATCAGTTTGTTGAAGTAATGAGCTTTTAATGTAAGAGATGGCAAGTATATAGAGAGATTAAACAGATAGCAATAATAAGCTAATCGAATTAAAGAGGACAACATGCCAAGGATTTAAAGTGATTCGGTCAATGTGACTTACGTCCACAGGAGAAGATAGCAAGAGAAATCCACTAATCAAAATGAAGAGATTACAACTCTAATCTCACTCACCCAAACTCACAAAACCTAATTTGCAAATAGGAAGAAATGAAAAGAATTTAACAAAGAGGACTCTCTCTTTCATTTGCTCCCTACTCATCTCCCACTTCATTCTCTACCCTGTAACCCCTCTTATATAGGAAAAACTCACTCATTAACATCATATAAACAAACAAATTAATAAATGCTTAGGGTGGTCATAGCATCTCTTTAGAGTGGCTAAATCTTTAGGGTGGCAACTTAATGGATTAGGGTGGCTACTTAATGGATTAGGGCGGCTACTAATCCATTAGGGTGGCTAAAAAATCAACAAATGTGGGCTACTTTGGGAGGTGTGTATGTAAGTCATTGTCAACAACATGTTTTCAAAACCACGGGGTTGGCAACCCCATAGTTTTGTAGAGTGTGGGAATTTTTTTTTTTTTTGATCTCTTCAAAATCTCGGAGATTTTTAATACACCACGCTGGCTCAGACAATCAACCGTTGGTTGATGTGTCACCTACGTGGTGTGTGAGAGGCCTGAGAGATTGATTTTTACAATTATTTTAAGAGGAAGTCTGTTTCTAAAAATATTTTTAAAATTGAATTAATTCAAAATTTTGTCCTTCTCCTCCTCTTCCAGTTCCAGTGGGATCACCTCCCTGTAATATAAAATCCTAATCCATGCAAATAAGTAAAAAAGTTAAGCCACTTTAAAATTAACATAATTTTTTTTTAGAAAAACTAGAAATTAGATAAAGAGATTGCTTTTCACCTTGATGATCATATGGAACTTGACGTTATCGTAGTAGCTCTTCGAGAAAGCTCGACGAAGTTTCTGCAGGGTTGGTGGCGCGCTTGTAGTACATCTAGCGGAGCACGGGATTCGAGCGGTCAGTTGAGAGAGGAGACGGAGACCAAGGAGCAGGAGGAGAGAAGGGGTGGGGTGAGGTTACCTCGACGGTGAAGGGAGCCATGGAGGTCTCTACGGTGACCTCCGGCGGGCCATCTCCGCTGGCCCACATGGCGGAGCACCGGACTCGAGCGGGGAGAGGGCTTTGAAAGCGCGCTTGCTGCTGCTGGGGCTCGGCCGCTCGGGTCACCCCTCGTGACCGTGAGATTTTTAATGCTGTGGTGGAGTTGGGGAGCGGATATTTTCACCCCGAAAAAGTGATGATGGCACTTCATTGTTGCAAGTACTCTCAAATCGACGAAGACGCCCCTCCCCTCCCCCTCTCTAAACATCAAAATGTTCTCTCCTCCTCCTCCTCCTCCTCCTCCTCGACCTTTGCGAGCAATTCCCTTGCCTCCGCCCCTCCCTCGCCAGTGACCATTCCCCCCTTCTAGGAATATGTTAGACTTTTCACCAAAGGTGCAGATGTCAAAAAAAATAATGGCACATTTGTAATATTTTGTGGGTGACTTTCTCATTGAGGTGGAAACCTTTGTTTCCTGGAGTTGGGCTTTTAGGTTGGGCATGGCTTAAGATCTTGAAAACTTGCTTGGGTTAGACTCGGGCTTAAATATATTTTATATCGTTGGCGCGGGGGATGAGGAAGAAGAAGTGGGTGAGGGGAGAGATGTGAGCGGCGACAAAGGTGCAGCGCGGCAGCGACGAAGGACGCTGCTCTCGCTCTATTGCTTTGAAGACAGACAAATAGACAAATTTAATATAAAAGTCAGGGGAAAAAACCTCCCAACTTTGTTCAGTTTTGATTATATCAAAACCAATCACTTTTATATATAAGTATTGCATGTTGCTTTTTATTTTCTTTTCTTTGTTTGATCATATAAAAAAATTATTATTGTAGACTTTTTCTCATTTTAAAAAGCTACTGTGTACTTTAAAAAATGCAATAAATTATCACTTATGCACTTATGTTGCATTGACACTGAGACTACATGACACAAGAATACGTGACAATTCTTAAAAAGACACATGTATCGGACCGTGTCAGACACATTTTGGACACTACACGGCTCTATCATAGGAATATCCGCGCTATGTAGACTATCATGAATTAATCTTATAATTTTCAGAAAACTGCTTTCATTAGTCTCATGATTAAAACAAAATCCACATAAATTTCATAGAGATTAAAGGTATTTTGATCACGAAAATGCATTGTGATATTTTATGTGGCCATTTCTTTAACATTGTGGTAGACGACTAGTAATTTAATAAAACTTGCAAGGCAAAAATACATAATAGTTTTAGAAAAATGAGTGAAAAAGTTAATGATTATTTTATTTACCACTTCATAATCAAGTACGATTTTTGAGGGAATTCATAATCAAGTAAGCTATATAAATTAAAAAAAAAAGAATACAGTCTCCACGTATATTTATATAATTATGAATCCTCGTGAAAATTTGAACTTTTGAAAAGATTTTGATATTTGAGACTTGATTCCTGCACTGGATCTTGCATGCATTTGATTGGTTTGGTCTTTCAAAGACATTCCTTTTAACAGTTAGCAAAAAAATCCTTTTAGCAAAAAATCCTTTCAACATCCCAAACCCACAAGCAATTGAAAAAGGGTGTTAATACATGTTTGGTTTGGCATGTATGGCTGAGTAATAAGTTTACTGGATTATTGTACGTGCGATGCACATGTTAAGAAAAAACAATCAACATTTTGATAGAAAAAAATTAAATGAAAAAAACTATCTAAGATGAAAATAAGGTATTAATATGTTTTTAAAATAAATTATAGAATTTGTAATTGAGTAGTATTTAATCAAATAACTTTTGAAGTAGTATTTAATCAAATAACTTTGGATTTGAATGACATAATAAATGTGGTGCAGAAACAATTGAAAGCTATTAAAGAGTTGCATTGAGAATAATATAGAGTTTGACATTAATTGCAAAGTAATTTTTTTAATTTTATTTGACAAAATATGTAAAGAGACATGAGAACAGATAACCTGAGGTGACTGTTAAGCTCAAGAGTTTGCATTAAATGGTAGAGATCTTCTAATCGAAAGACCAACATGTCATTTCATGTCCACATTAAGATCACTTCCTGTTGGCCCAAAGGCCCATCACTCTAGTTTTGATGATGATTAACTCATGTAGTTATACTACTAATGATCTTATGTTTATTTAGTCTCAGATATTAGATCAAGATCTTAGTACGTGTTTAGCTTCAACAAAAGATTTAAAGTCAAGTTTTAGAGGTAGCACGTGTTGATTCAAAAGCTTGTGCATCAAGACCACATCAAATACTCAAGAGGAGTCTAGCTTTTTGGATCAAAATTTGGACCAAGTCAAGAAGGAGAAGAAAACTTTAAGTGAAGACCTTCAAGAGAAGACTTGTGTCTAGATTTGTTTTGTTAAGATTTTGTTTTTAGATAGAATGTAAAGAATAGATTAGTTGGTGGATTGCTCAAGTATCATATACACTCACACACAAGATTTAGATGAATTTTTATAAAAGAGTTTTCATTTGAAAAAATACAAAACAATTTTCATTTTGAAAAAAATACCGTTTTGATTTTTGGAGTTTCATATATACATGTGTTTAACCAAAACTATTTTAGAGCTTAATGTCAAAAACATAGATATTTCATCATATATGTATAATAGATCATATCCATACACACTAAACTTTAAAAGTGTTTAATATATCTTGTTTTTGTATTTGAAGAAGTTTTGAAAAAATCGATTTGAAAAAATACGGATTTTGTTTTAAGCCAAAATTTCTAAGTTACAATAATAGTTTAAAATATTTGTAACATATTTTGATTTTTACTCAAACATGTTTATATATTAAAATATATTACTAAACATATTTTTATAGATTTTTAGAGATTTTATGAGATTTTATTGAAGGAAAAATGATAAACTTTTTATCCCTAAAAATACTATTTTGGCCTTCTGCCGGTCGACCGCATGGTTGACCGAGCCAAGGGTCGATCGACCGGGCGGTCGACCGACGTGCACAAAACGTGCACGGCCAGGGCCAGTCGACCGTCAGAGAGTGTCTGCTCTCTGGAATTGGCCCGGTCGACTGGGCGGTCAACCGCTGGGCCATTACCCTGAAGGCGGTCGACCGACCTTCCCAACGGTCGAAAAATCAACCGTTGGCGGTCGACCGACAGCAGTGCAGACTGCTGATTTGGACCCCAACGGCTAGTTTTTTTAGCTTATAAATTGGGGCTCCCTTAAACTATTTTACACAAGATTTGAAGAGAGTTTTTGGGCTAGTCTTGCATACTTATTTCAGTGGTTTTCTCCACAACTTTTAGAGCCAATATTTTCAAATCAAAAGGAGAGTTTATCAAGAGTTTTCAAAAGTGATTTTCTTGAGTTTTTCACTACCACATCCATCCTTACTTTTCTCATACATACTTGAGCTTGCCATTACTTTATCATTCCTATAGGAGAGTTGTTGTGAGATTACTTTTAGGTGATCAAAGTGTTTAGATCACCAAAGCGTTCATTCTTTTTTTGAGGAGGCGGACTTGCGGATTCGCAGTGTTTTGAGTTCTAGTGAGAGCTCATTGTAGAGGTGCGGCCTCGGCAAGCTAGCGTGCTTGCGGTGTACTGTTCTTGCGGGAACGAGAGAGGGACTAGAGAGTCCAAAGGAGTTCTAGTGTGAACTCGCTTGTAGGTGTTGCGGCACCGAGTGATCCGGTGGGATCGATTTTTTAGTGAAAATCCTTTATAGTGTTGAAGGCGGGGACGTAGAGCAAGTGTGCTCGAACCTCGAAACAATTCTCCCATGTTTGCGATTGCTCTCTCTATCTCTCACTTGTCTTTATATCTTACATGCTTATATTGTCTTTATCTTTTTATGCTTGATATACCTTATGCTATATTGATATATGCTTGGGATTGTTTGCTCACACTTATATTCAGCCAAGAGAGCCATAGCAGCACCTCAACTCTTATCTGGAGGAATCTTGAGGAGTTAGTCCGAGCCCTTCACAGGGAATCCGGCTACACTCTCGTCTTATACCTTGTGTGTTTAGCTTAAGAATTTATAGTTTGCATAAATAGTTTTAATTCCACATTAATTCACCATTAGATTAGCTAGTCACCTATTCACCCCCCTCTAGGTGATTTCACTTCCACCCCTCAAGCCCAGGCAAAAGATAAGGGCTCCCCTAGGCAGTTACTATTCATGTCAAATAATAAATGTCTTTTTTAAGACTCTGTCCCACCCCTCTTGCCCGGGCAAAAGGCAAGGGTTTCCTACAATTACTATTCAAAATATTTTTATTGATTTTGTGTGGATTTTTGATTGATATGATTGTATGCATATGTTTATCTAAAATATCTAATTAAATTTCAGATAAAATTTTTGTTAGCTCTCATAGCGCCACATGTTCATATCTATCCAAAATATATGATTAGATTTCGGATAAGATTTCGTTAGATTTCATAGTGCCACCTGTTCATATCTATCCAAAATATATGATTAGTTTTCAGATGAGATTTCTGTTAGCTCTCACAGTACCACGTGTCCATATCTATCCACTCATTTCTCCATAAACATGCATTCATACTAAAATTCAGAAATCCCTTCAATTTCATAAATTTAACAATTATAATGTCTTACACTAGGAGAGTGAGCGAGAGGAGGAAGAACATAGGCAAAGACGCGCCGATGAGGAAAGGCTAAGAGCAACTCACATCCATGAAGTGAATCTAGCAGTGGCCACCTTTGTGCTTGAACAAGCTAAAAAAATGTGAAATATTATTTTAACACTTTCTTACAAAAAAATGTGCTTGAACAAGCTACCCAAAAACACTTTCTTATCTCATTCTCTAGACTTGTGTCACTTTGATAATTGTCTTGAGCTTTCTTCTTTGCTTCTCGCCATTTGCCTACTTCCTTCTTCAATGTTTTTACCTACTTTATAGACCTTGTTCCACACAAGCAATCTAGACTTTTCTTGAAATTCTTCACGAATTTTTTCCACATTAAGGGAAACCTCATCTCAGTACCTTCAATCAGGTGATGGCAAACACTAATCCAACATTAGCACAACAAAACATCTTCCACTATCGGCCATACAGTTTGAGGTTCGGTGAAAGACAACATTTTGTTTTACAAAAATGAAATAAAATTTAGACAAAGGTACCAAATGTAAAAGGAGTGAATATTTTTTGGATGGCATATAGTGAAGAAGATGGAGAGATATTTTATATGCAAATATTTCAAATTTATTTCATATTTTTCCTGATTTTAAAGTTTTTTTTTCAAATTAAACAAACAAAAAGATTAAATAGCCATTAGTTATCAGTGACATTTGGAAATGCCACGTGGCAAAAGAGCCGTTGGGAATCAAATTCTTCCTGTTAGTGGCCCCTACCCAAATAGGTTTAACTAAAAAATAAAAAAAAACATGATGGCATCATCTCTGCCCTCAGGCCCGGGCTCGGGCACAGGGAGCCCAAGACCAAAGTCAGGCAACGTGGGCCCCATTTTATGCCCCAGCAAAAACAGAGCGGTGGAGAGAGTTATTTTCAAAAGTGAAGCGGGTGTACGTGCTCTAAGGATAAAGTTTTTTGGAGCTATAATTGTCCCAAAATAACAACTTCAAATTTTGAGGATATTCCACCTAATTAATTAGGACTATTTAGATCTTGAGCACGTGCTATGAAAGTGCAATAAGTAAAATTGATGTAAAATAAAATTTATCTAGAGTTTCTTTTTATATCTTTTTTATATGTTTTTTTTTAATTAAGTGTAAAGAATTCTAAACTTGAATGAGAAAAAAAAGAAACCTTTCATTTTCTCTTTAGGATAAGTATCATGGTTTCGTTCTCTAATAAATGCTGTTTTTTTAATTCAAAATTCTTTTTGAAAATAGAGATTCTTATTAATGTTGTCTTTTATTATTATTCCAAACTTATTTTTGAGATAATGATGTAAACGTTATGGTTAGATTTTAGGTATTGTGTAACCTCTTTTTATTTCACTTTAACTTTGAGAGATGAGAGAGATAGAGAGAGATAAATATTGATTTCTCTACCTAATAAATATTATTTTTTATTTAAAATTTTCTTTAAGAAATGGAAATATAAATGTATGACTAGATTCTAAAATATATTAAATATTGGTAAATGGATGAACAAATTTGTCAGGAAGTAACTCGAGTGTAAGTCATTATCAAATTAGAATCACAGTCAAAAAAGTTCGGATTACAATAGTAGAGACGAGAAGGATGAGCTTGTAATGCCAACTAAGACTAGGAACTTTAATGCTAGTTCCTGGCTAGAGGAGTTAGGAGAATACGGATGAGAAATTTTACAAAGGAGAGTTAGGGAGCAGAGAGAGTTAATTCCTACACCAATTTAAAATTGGTGTTGGAGTGGCCTCCAAAAATAAGGAGTAAAGTGCATATTTTTTTCCAAAAATTTTGATAACCTATCTTAAGATTACCCACCAACTCTTCAAATAATTTAATTTGAGTGTTTCGAAGAGTAAATAAGGGTTAGATGTCTCATCTTTCTAAGATTGGTAGAGTGTGTTGGCCCAAAGGCTCATCACTCTAGTTTTGATGATAATTAACTCATGTAGTTATAGTACTAATGATCTTGTATTTATTAAGTTTTAGATATTCAATCAAGATCATAGTCGGTGATTAGCTTCAACGAAAGATTCAAAATCAAGTTTTGAAGTTATCACTTGTTGATTCAGGAGCTCGCGCTTTAAGATTGCATCAAGTACTCAAAGAGGAGTCTAGCTCATGATCAAGTCGAGATGGAGAAGAAGATTTTCAAGAAGACTTGAACATTAGTTTGTAAGTTTAAGATTTTAATTTTAAGATAAAATATAAAGGATAAATTAGTTGTGGCTTACTCAAGCTCATATACACACACATAAAATACTTATGAACTTTCATGTTAAATAGTTTTTAAAAAATACTGGCTTTGATTTAAGTTTTAAATTATATGTCTCAAAAATAGTTCACATATTTATAATATGTATGATTTTTGATCACATATATTTGTACTTTAAAGTATTTCAATGAACTTATTTTTGTAAATTTTATGGAATTTAACATGTATTTTTAAAAGTTGTTAAAATTATTTTTGGGCTGCTGGCGCTCAGCCGATCGATCGACTGACGTGCACAAGCCCATGTGATTTGAGCTCAGTCTATTGACCAGTTGACCACAGTAGAGATCGGCCGACTGGTCGGCCGACCGACTATATCTGCAGAGCTCTCGGATTTTCTCGGTCGATCGGGCGGCCGATCATTCTGCTCATCTGTTTGACACCCTAGTAGTTTTCTGGTCATAACTTTTTATTCTTATATTCAATCAACATGATTTAAGTTGAATTTCAAAGATAACTTTCAGAAATACATTTCTTATTCAATAATTATTTTCTGATTTAGATGTTAAAGATATTAAATATTGGGTTGAAGTCTATTCTTGGTCTGAAAATAGTTTACAGTTTTTGGTTTGACATCTTTCAGTATTTTGTTGATAACTTTCTACTCTGAAATGATATTGATTTGATTTAAGTTGGATTAGAAAGAAGACTTCAAGATCTATAAATTCATTCTACTTATTTTCAAATCCTAATTTTTTAAGCCTCAAATTGTGCTTAAAGTCGACCTATTACACAGTCTGGGTCTGAGGTTGGTCAACCGCCAGACTCCAATGATCAGAAATTTGACCGTTGATCAGTCCACCGGGCAGTCGACTGACAGGCCATTTCTGACAATTTTTGAGCCATAACGGCTAGTTTTTCTTGGCCTATAAATATGGAATTTTTGGGTGAACTTCAAAGAAGTTTTTCAAGAGCTTATTTTCCCATCTTCAATAGAGTTTTTCCAACAAGTTTTTTGGGCTTCATTGCATATCAAAAGAGAGTTTATCAAGAGTAATTCTTTTAAGTTTTCAAAAGCTTTTCTTTGAGTTTTTCACCTCCACATCCATCTTTTTTTCTCGTACAAGCTTGAGCTATCCATTACTATATCCGTCCTCTATAGGATCCTTATTTGTGAGAGTGCTTGTTGGTGATCAAGAGAAGAGATCACCAAGTATTCTAATCATTATTTTTTTTGGAGGAGTTGTAGATGTTGCGGCCTCGGTGAGCTTGTGGGTTCGCGTGTGTTATTCTTGCGAGAATAAGTGAGAGACTTGCAGGTCTAAGAGTTCTTGAGGGAGCTCATTATAGGTGTTGCGGCACTGAGTGATCTTGCGGGATTATTATAATAAAAATCTTTCATAGTGTTAAAGGCGGGAACATAGAGCAAGTGTGCTCGAATCTCAAAACAATTCTCCTGTATTTGTGATTGCTTATCTCTCTCTCCTACTTGTGTTTTTATATTGCATGCTTATATTGTTCATATCTTTATATGCTTGATATACTTATGCTTAATTGTTATATATTTAGGATTGTTTACTCGCATTTGTATTCAACTAAGAGAGCCATAATAGCACCTCAACTCTTAATTCGGAGGAATCTTGAGAAGATAGTTCAGAGCCCGTCACCGGGACTTCAGTTACACTCTTATGTTACACTTTGTGTGTTTGCATAATAACTTTAGTTTGCATAATTAGTTTTAATTTTGTATTAGTTTTGCATTTGATTTTGTCACCTATTCACTCCCTCTAGGTAACTTATAATTGGTATCAGAGCTTGGTGCTCTTGAATTGGGTCTAGCAACCTAGAGTTAAAGATCCTATTTTAGCTAATCACAATATTTGTACACATACATGGATTTCCTGACACCTCATATGTTGGACATTCTTAACATCCAAAGTTGAAAAGTTAAGATGTTCATGTACCTAAAAGTCCTAGGTATTCATGTTTATTTTGTCACTGTTAAATATTCTTATTGTTTAAATGGTAAATATCTTAAGGGTAACATAAAAGCTAGGCATGCTTTAAAATCTACCCTACATAATGAATATTTATTTAGGATTGTTAACTTTGATTCGGCTTTTATAATATGGAACACCCTTATCTCCCTTGGCGAACAAAAACAATACTACATGGGGAGTGACTCGGATGATGAAAGTGCTACTTCCAATATATGCTAATTGAGGTAAACTCTGAATCCGAGCTTGATGAAGATGTTGACATGCCATATAATGAGCTTGCTTTATTTTGTCAATAATTTCTTGAAAAATATGATTTGCTTAAAATGAAAAATAATAGATTAAAAAATGAAAATGATTTCATTTTAAAAGAAAAGGACTATTTTAAAAATGAATTTGAGATTGTTTCAAAAGAAAATGAATGTTTGAAGAATAAAATTACTTTGGTGGGAAAAGAAAAGGATGTTTTTTTTAAGGAAAAAAACTCTTTGAAAAAGAAAATTATTTAAAAGAAAAGGAAAAGATTTCTAAAAAGAAAAATAATGTTGATCCTTGTCATATTTCTCATGCTAATAATGTTGCACCTCTTATTAATAAAAATAAGATTCATATTTTGAAAAAGAAAATTGATTGTTTGAGCTCCACTTTGAGCTAATGTGCATTTAACCACTCCAAATTGGAATTTATATTTCGCAAGAAATAAGTTTCACACATGCATGCACATATCCCATGGCATACACATGCACACCATGGTCACACGCACACCACACACATATATGCTAATGTGCACACATGTACACATTGTGGCCGAAAAGACCATCTTGCAAAATTTTATTTTTGATAGAATAAATCATTTACATTTTGCTAATAAATATGTTTAGGTTCTTATAATACTAACCCCCATAGGCCCAAAAAGAAAATATGAGTACTAAAAATCTCTACCTCTTGTATTTGATATAGGTGTGGGCTCTCACAAAACGTGTGAGATTTGGTGCATCGGTGATGGATGCACTTGGAGCTTGACGGACATGCCCAATTGACGCATCACTATCAAGGAAGTATGGTGGGAGGGCCACCATGGGTTGGAGATATAGAGAATAGTCATATGATTTGGTAATTATCTCTAACTCCCATTTTGCTTATATATTTTCTTATTATTGATTTTTTTATATGTTGTGCTTTTAATGCTCATTATGTTAAATGCAATACTCATTAGACTTGTGATTTACATATACAGTCTTTGAGATATACCCATGTTTATATGAATTCATATTTTTGTGTTCTCACAATTAGATTAGCTATTGTGTATACTTGCATTTACCCTAATGATCATATTTGTTTGAATTTTATGCTTTATGTGTTGATTACATGTTTAGATGTAGTTTTCATTAAAACTTGTGTTTATACTTGTACAATTAGTGAGCTATACTTGACACTTTTGTTTGGGTGCCTTAGTGCTCATGTATACTCATTAGATTTGTATAACCTAATTTTGATGATTCTTACATTTTTTACTTGTTTTCTCTATTTTTGTACATGTTCTTTGTTTGCTTCATGTATATGTTAATTTTTTAAAAAACTATAGATATACATGTCTATCCTAAAGTCACTTGCCTTCATGCAATATTCTTTGTGGACTCATCTATATTTGGATATGTATGTATACTTTAGTTTCGACAAAACATACATATACCTTGAAGCTCGTTTAGTTTTTGATAAAAGAATTTCATGTTTTATTTTGAGCCTTATCGATTTATTTCATGAATTTGTTATTTACATGATTCTTCTACACTCAGCTTTTTTCTTACTTATGACTTTGTTTTTATGAGCACATTCTTTAGCTTTATAGACCTCGAGTGACAACGCTTATGTGATATACATATTTCATGAGATATATAATTTAGGTTTCATATTTTGAAGGATGTTTAACTAGTTTTCTAAAAATTATTTTAAACTAGTTATTTATTCTTCAATTGGTAGTATTTTTAACTATGCTAATATTTTCAAATCATATTTTTGAAAACTTCTACCCTTAAAGGGAGATTAGTTGAGCGACCATACCTTGTGTGCCATAATGACTATTTCTTTTATCTTGTGCATGATAAAGGTAGATTATGTGAGTTATACACTTGATCTTCATGTTGTTTCATTTTTGTATACTTATATTTATTTTCTTATATATGTATGCTTCAAATTTCAATTGATATTTCCATTTTCATAGATACATATATATGATTTTAATTGTGCTTATTTTACAATGTCTTTACAAATTTTTTAAAGCACAAAATATTTGTGCTAAGTTTGACTTAATTCTAAATGTTAATTGGTATCTTTACAATGCATTGATTTCAATTGGTTTTTTTTTGGTATCAAAATTTACTTCATGTTTCACCTTCAATTGGTATCAAAATCTACAATTGGTATCTTAATAATTTTGTTTATTTACAAGTGATATCTGAAATCACCTAGGGGGTGAATAGGTGACTAGCTAATCTAATAGTGAATTAATGCGGAATTAATACTATTTATGCAAACTAAAAATTCTTAAGCTAAACATATAAGGTATAACCTAAGAGTGTAGCTGAATTTTCGGTGAAGGATTCTGGACTATCTCCTAAAGATTCCTCTAGATAAGAGTTGAGGAACCGCTATGCCTCTATTGATTGAATACAAGTGTGAGCAAACAATCCCCAAGCATGTATCAATATAAGCACAAGTATATCAAGCAAGTAATGAATATGAACAATAAGAGCATGCAAGATATAAACACAAGTGAGAGATAGAGAGAGCAATCGCAAATACGGGAGATTTGTTTCGAGGTTCGAGCACTCTTACTCTATGTCCCCGCCTTCAACACTATAAACTGATCCCACCGGATCACTCGGTGCCGCAACACCTATAAGGAGTTCACACTAGAACTCTTGGACTCACTAGTCCCTCTCTTGTTCCCGCAAGAACTACACACTGCAAGCACACTAGTTTGTCGAGGCCGCACCTCTACACCGAGCTCTCACTAGAACTCGAAACAATGCGAACTCGCAAGTCTGCCTCCTCAAATACAAGAATGAACACTTGGTGATCTAAACACTTTGATCACCTAAAATCACTCTCATAACAACTCTCATATAGGATTGATATAGCAATGGAAAGCTCAAGTATGTGTGAGAAAAATAAGGATTGAATATGTGATGAAAAACTCAAAGAATCATTTTTGAAAACCTCTTGATAAAACTCTCCTTTTTAGGGGTGAGCAGAGTTCGGTTATAACCGAAATAACCGACCAAAAACGGAAACCCGAACCCGAACCGAACCGAACCGCTCTAATTCGGTCGGGTTTCGGTTTTGTGTTCCAAAACCCGAATAGACCGAACCGAACCGAATTTCTCACGTTATATATTAATCTACTCAAATTCAATTTAGTGAATCATATAGTTCATAATAAAAACTGGTGGAAGCTTATTTCATTAGTTTTAGTAATACCATCTTTTTTATGTTGAATATGTGAAAGCAATATTAAGTACACCATCACAATTGAGAATAATATTTATATTAATATAGTTCTTTTTTTCATTCTTATCATTAAAAGTTAGTAATAATTATATGAGTTTTGATATAAGAGCTCAAATACGGTGTAAAAGTTTTAGAATATGAAATTTTCAATTCACATTAAGCTTAGAATCTTTTTCTTATTTCTAATTTGGGTAATAGATATTTGAGATTATAATATTAAAGGATGATAACATAATGGTGATTAAAAAATGTAAGAAATGATGACAATATATTGACCTAACCGAAAAAACCGAAAAACCGAACCGAACTGAGTTGTTCGGTTCGATTCGGTTACTAAGTCTAATCGGTTCGGTTCGGTTTTATAAAAATTAGCAAAAACCGAACCGAACCGACCGATGCTCACCCCTACTCCTTTTGATTTGAAAATATTGGCTCTAAAACATGTGGAGAAAACCACTGATATAGGTAGGAAAAACTAGCCCAAAAACTCTCTTAAAATCTTGTAAAAAACAGTCCAAGGGAACCCCAATATATAGGCCTCCAAAAACTAGCCGTTGGGGTCCAAATCAACATTCTGGACTGCTGACGGTCGACTGCCCGATCGACCGGCCAACAGTCAGATTTCTGATTGTTGTGCCAGCGGTCGACCGGCCGGTCGACGGTTGCCTGGCAAATGACCCAGCGGTCGACCGCCCGGTCGACCGGGCCATTTCCAGAGAGCAGAGGCTCTCTGGCGGTCGATCGTGTGGTCGATCGGCCTTTAGCTGTGCACGTATGTGCACATCGGTCGGCCGCCCGGTCGACCGACTTCTGGCTCGGTCAACCGGCCTGGTCGACTGGCAGAAGGCCAGTCTAGTACATTTTAGTGATAAAAACTTGGCCTTTTACCTTCAATAAAATCCCATAAATTCTCTAAAATCTACAAAAATAAGTTCAGTGATATACTTTGATATACAAACATGTTTGAGAAAGAATCAAAACATGTTACAAACATTTTGAACTATTTTTGTAAATATGAAAGTTTTACCTTAAACAAAAATCTGTATTTTTCCAAAATGAAAATTGAAAACAGATTTTTCTAAAACTCCTCCAAATATAAAAATAAGATATTCTAAACACTTTTAAAGCTTAATGTGTATGGATATGATCCACTACACATATATGATAAAATATCTATGTTTTTGACATTAAGCTTCTAAAAAAAGTTTTGATAAAAACACACGTATATATTGAAGCTTAAAAATCAAACCGGTATTTTTCAAAACAAAATCTCTTTTATGAAAACACATGTAAATTTTGTGTGTGAGTGTATATGATACTTGAGCAATCCACCAACTAATCTATCCTTTACATTTTATCTAAAAACAAAATCTTAACACTTACAAAAAAACCTAGACACAAGTCTCCTTATGAAAAATCTTCACTTGAGAAACTTCTTCTCCTTCTTGACTTGGTCCAAAACATGATCCAATGAGTTAGACTCTTCTTGAATACTTGATGTGGTCTTGATGCACAAGTTCTTGAATCAATACGTACTAACTCCAAAACTTGACTTCAAATTCTTTGTTGAAGTTAAATACCAACTAAGATCTTAATCAAACATCTGAGACTAATTTAAACACAAGATCATTAGTACTATAACTATATAAGTTAATCATTATCAAAAATAAAGTGATGGCCTTTGGGCCAACAATATAAACATTTGTTTTGTCAACTACTATTTGATTTTCATTAGTATCAAAATTTATTTTGTTGACTATAAAAAATTTCAAAATTTGTTTTAAAAGTGGTTCCAAAATTTTCTTAAAAATTTTGTTTGATATGTATTGCTTATATGAAAGGGGAGCTTAACATCTCCTCTATATATAGATTCATGTTGAATATATTTTATATATTGAGGAGTTTGACCTCTCTTTTTTATGTAATACACGTGTGCAGGGGAATTTAACTTCTCCGTTTATACATTATATATTTTGTTTATATAGGTTAGGGTCTAATCATCCCTTCTCCATGTAATGCATGTATGCAGGGGGAGTTAATTTAATGTCTTTCCTCTTCATGAATGTATATCGCATATACATTTATCGTGTTTATTTTTTTCCACCCCTTTGCTAATGAATTGACAAAAAAGGGAGAAGAATTTAGAGAGTTTATACATGCATTTTTAATATTTGTTGTTTATGCATATATATATATATATATATATATATATATATATATATATATATATATATATATATATATATATGTTTTGTTTATGAGTTTTCATTGAATATCTACTTGCTTTTGCTATGCATGAGTTAATGGAGAGCTTCTATGAAGCTTATCTTTAATCCATGCATATACAACTCCATGAGTTTTGTCATCATCAAAAAGGGGGAGATTGTTGGCCCAAAGGCTCATCACTTTAGTTTTAATGATGATTAACTCATGTAGTTATAGTATTAATGATCTTGTATTTATTAAGTTTCAGATATTCAATCAAGATCTTAATCGATAATTAGCTTCAATAAAAGATTCAAAATCAAGTTTTGAAGTTATCACTTTTGATTCAAGAGCTCGCGCTTCAAGATCACATCAAGTACTCAAAAAGAAGTCTAGTTCATAGATCAAGTCGAGATGGAGAAGAAGATTTTCAAGAGAATATTTTTAAGAAGACTTGAGTCTAAGTTTGTAACTTTAAGATTTTTATTTTAGGATAAAATACAAATGATAGATTAGTTTTGAATTACTCGAACCCATACAAAATGTTTTTGAACTTTCATGTTAAATAGTTTTTGAAAAATACCGGCTTTAATTTAAGTTTTAAATTTTATGCCTAAAAAATAGTTCATATGTTTGTAATATGTGTTAATTTTTATTCACAAATATTTGTACTTAAAAATATTTCAATGAACTTATTTTGTAGATTTGATGAAATTTAAGATGTATTTTTAAAAGTTGTTAAAACTGTTTTTTGGGCTGCTGGCGGCGACCGATCGGTCGACTGACGTGCACAAGCCCATGTGACTTGAGCTCGATCGACGGATCGATCGACCGCAGTAGAGATCGGCCGATCGACTGCATCTGCAAAGCTCTCGGGTTTTCTCGGTCGACCGGGCGGTCGATCGTTCTGCTGATCTACTCGACATCCTTTTAGTTTTTTGGTCATAACTTTTTATTATTATATTTAATAAATATGATTTAATTGCATTTCAAAGATAACCTTTAGGAATACATTTCTTGTTCAATAATTGTTTTCTAATTCAAATGTTAAAGATGTCAATTATTGAGTTGAAATCTATTCTTATTCTGAAAACAGTTTATAGTTTTTGGTTTGATACATATCAGTATTTTATTGATAACTTTCTACTCCAAAATGAAATTGATTTGATTTAAGTTGCACTAGAAAGAAGACTTCAATGTCTATAAATTCATGCTATATACTTATTTACAAATTCTAATGTTTTGGGCCTCAAAATTGTGCTCAAAGTTGACCTGTTATACAGTCTGGGTCTGAGGTCGATCCACTGCCCGGTCGACCGTCAGACTCCAACGATCAGAAATTTGACCGTCGGTCGGTCGACCGGGCAGTTGACTCACAGTCATTTCTGGCAGTTTTTGAACCATAATAACTAGTTTTTATTGCCTATAAATATAAGGTTTTTGGATGAGTTTCAAAGAAATTTTTTAAGAGCTTATTTTCCCATCTTCGATAGAGTCTTCCTAACAAGTTTTTAGAGCTTCATTGTCATGTCAGAAGAGAGTTTATCAAGATTGATTCTCTTGACATCTATCTTGTTTTCTTACACAAACTTGAGTTATCCATTACTATATCCATCCTATATAGGATCCTTATTTGTGAAGTGCTTGTTGGTGATTAAGAGAAGAGATCAAGTTTCTAACCATTGTATTTGGAGAAGTTGTAGAGGTTGCGGCCTCGACGAGCTAGTAGGCTCGCGTGTGTTATTCTTGCGGAAACAAGTAAGGACTTGCGGGTCCAAGAGTTCTTGAGGGAGCTCATTGTAGGTGTTGTGGCACCGAGTGATCTTGCGCGATAGTTATAGTAGAAATCTTTCATAGTGTTGAAGGCGGGGACGTAGAGCAAGTGTGCTCGAACCTTGAAACAATTCTCTCGTGTTTGCGATTGCTCATCTCTCTCTCACTTCTGTTTTTCTATCTTGCATGCTTATATTTTTCATATTTTTATATGCTTGATATACTTGTGCTTAATTGTTATATGCATGTTATTGTTTGCTCACACTTGTATTTAACCAAGAGAGCCATAGTGACACCTCAACTCTTAATCTAGAGGAATCTTGAGGAGATAGTCCAAAGTCTGTCGCCGAGAATTCGGCTACACTATTGTGTTATACTTTGTATTTGCATAATAGCTTTAGTTTGCATAATTAGTTTTAATTTCATATTAATTTTGCATTTGATTAGCTTGTCACCTATTCAACCCCTCTAGGTGACTTACAGAGTGAGACCTATGACAAATCTAGAAATGAGTGTTTGATTGCAAAAATTGATCCACGACAAAAATAGTCCTTTAGCATTATTCTTTTCATCATTTTCTTGTCATTTCTCTGTCAAACTCATCGATTTGGATTTTCAAATAAAACAAATGATATTGTCCCCCATAAGTGCCTAGTGATTCTCGCTGAGTTATAGAGCTCCGCTCTCCATAGTTGATCACGAGTGTGTGCGTTGTGAATATTTACATACATATATGTGTGTGTATTTTATTTCAATCACCGTGATCACTGGTTAGGCTTTGAGTTTGCTTTTCAGTGACCACCAGTTCGAATCCTCGTGCACGATAATTTTCTAGCAAAAAAAAAAAAAAGAAAGATATTAAAACCAAATTCTCTTCTCTCAATCGTATGTTTGTTTGTTTAGAATTGGGTTTGGAAATGACCTGCTCATGTGCCCATTCCACAGAAATAAGTAGCCCTGTAAACTGTTGGTTATTCTTGCTTAACAAGAATCAATCTGACAACTTATCAAGATCACTGAGATATCAACAATCTAATTGGCCAGGTCGGCAAATATCAGGTGGGAGGTTTTCCGTTCAATAGAACGTTCCTTAATTCAAGAACCACATTTCAATTTCCTTCCTTGGTTTAAGCACCAATTAGACTGAATCCAAGTCAGTCACAATATACTGTAAAGTATATCCCTGTATAAAGGATTTAATCCACTTATACAGTTTCACTTAGACTGAATCTAAGTCAATCTCGATATACTATAAAGTATATCCCCTGTATAAAGGACTTAGTCCACTTATACAGTAATTGAAGTGAGGTACGCTTACAGCGAATCTTCTTAAGACAATTACGTCCCCCGCACCGGTGCTAACGGGATAATGGACGCTGGTCTCCCAAGATACAACACTTCTTCACGGTATTTGGATAGCACTACCAAATCACCGTACGGTCGAACCGTAGTCAACCAGTACCTACACAGGATTAGCAAAACAGCGGTATAACGACAAATTTCAAATGAATATTTGTCTTACTCTTTTGGAGGAACACCCACTGTTGAGGACGTAGGAATGTTGAAGAATTTTGGCAGAATCTCCTTTAGGAAGTAGCTTCGGATTCCCACTTCACTTGGAAGTCGCGGATTCCCACTTTGTTGGAAGTCACTTCTGGAAGTCGTGGATTCCCACTTCGCTGTTGGAAGTCGCCCTGGAAGTCCCACTTCGCTGGAGCCCAGTTCAGAACGGAGTCAGAACTTTAGAGAGAGAGAGTGAGATCTTTCAGAAGAGAGAAAGGAATCTCAGTTTGGTGTGTCTGAGAATGGACCCCTGGAGCGCTTTTTATAGCGCTCTGGAGGGGTATTCTCGTCCGCCAAATTCCAGCAGTTGCGACGGTTCGGACAGAACCGTCGCAACCGATCAACCGCCCTGTCGGTTTTCCGACAGCGGTTGGCGAACGGACGGATCTGTTCGCGCGGACGGACACCCGTTGGAGATTTGAATCCTTTCGCGGACCAACTGACCCTGATTCAAAAAGAACCAGGTAGGGAACCCAGGCCACGGACCACGGACCACGGACCCGGACCCGAGCCCGGCACCGGCACCGGCACCGGCGCCGGCGGCCGGCCGGCCGCCGCCAGCGGCGGCGCGCGTGCGCGCACGTACGTAAGTACGTGCATAGTTCCCTCCTTTTCGCGCGCGAAAACTCCAAGTACCCAAAGGGCACGCCCTTTGTTCTCATTTTTCTCTATTTATACCCCATGAGCTTCCAACACATGACCAATGTGGGACTAAATGCTTGTAGCTAAATTTAGTCCCTTTTGGCTTTGAATTAGGCTATCTTTGGACTTGAATATCTCATTCATTCGAAGTCGGAATTGAACATGTAAATATACCACGTTCATCACAAATGGAAGGAGAACACACTCCAACCATCATCCGGTTGATTTGATCAACGGATCTCGCCATAATTCATCTCGAAGATTCAGCTTTATATTCTTCAATTCCAACAATCCCCCACAATGAATGGAGATTCAAGGAAATGACACACAAAGAGACTGACTCTATTGTGTAAGGTACTTGAGAAAAGAAACTGCATAAGGATAGGTGAACTAGGTCTTGAACCTTCCATAGTGAAAGCTTTATCGGACTTACTGGCTAATCAGTGAACTAGGTCTTGAACTGTTAGCCGTTAGTGTAAGTCAAGTCAACAAGCTTCACACAGTAACTTTCCAAATCAACTTTGGTTCTCTGTTGTGTCCGTTTTGGCCCTGGACATTCTTGGTTTCAGAGAGTATCTTTAGGGAATAACAGCCTCCATAGAAATTCCCAAAGAGCCGACCCAACTCTATACTCACATAGGTGATGGACCTATTAAGAGTAGTCTACTCTACTCCACTTGTTTAGTAACAAGATATAGGCATCATTAAAAGCGTTAAGCTTATCCTTAACCCACTTGTAGAAAAGCACTTATGTGCACCATAGGAATGGTTTGGAGTCAAGCTCCCAAGTGCTTACTTGCTGAGTCAATCATAACTAGTTTTTCCTCTTGAACTTAGTCCGTGGGATCTCCAGTCGCTAAGTGAGGTTTCCATTAAGCTGACTCGGTAAGGTTAGGCTTTTAGACCCATTCCCCTCGATGCGCAGTTTATACGCTCTCCACTTAAACCTTTAGTAAGCGGATCCGCTAAATTATCCTTTGACGATACAAAGTCAATAGAGATAATTCCATTTGAGAGCAACTGCTTCACGGTATTATGTCTACGACGAATATGTCTAGACTTACCGTTGTATATAACATTTTGTGCCCTAGATATAGCTGCTTGATTATCGCAGTGTATACATATAGCGGGCACTGGCTTTTGCCATAACGGTATATCTTCTAAGAATTGTCGAAGCCATTCAGCTTCTTCTCCAGCCTTATCTAAGGCTATGAATTCCGATTCCATAGTGGAACGGGCAATACATGTTTGCTTAGAAGATTTCCATGATACCGCTGCTCCTGCTAGAGTAAATACGTATCCGCTAGTTGATTTTGATTCCTCAGAATCTGCAATCCAATTAGCATCACTGTATCCTTCCAGTACAGGAGGATACTTTCCATATCTCAAGGCATATTCCTTGGTATGTGATACGTAACCCAATACTCGTAGTAGAGCGGTCCAATGTAGATCACTAGGGTTGCTAGTATATCTACTTAACTTGCTTACAGCGTAAGCAATATCGGGTCTAGTGCAATTCATTAAATACATTAGACTTCCGATAATCTGAGAATACTCCAACTGTCGTATTCCAGTTCCTGTATTCTTATGAAGGTGGACGTGTGGGAGAAAAGGATTTGTATTCTCTTTTATCTCATGATCCTTGAATCTTTCTATCATCTTATCCACGTAGTGAGATTGAGATAGACTGATTCCATCTGGTGTTCTAGTAATTTTAATTCCTAAAATTACATCAGCAACCCCCAGATCCTTCATATCAAAACAGTTGGATAACATTCTTTTAGTGGACTTAATAATCTCAATATTAGTCCCAAGTATCAACATGTCGTCTACATAAAGACAGACAATGATACATGCATCTCCAACTGTTTTCGTGTAAACACACTTATCGCATTCATTGATAGTGAATCCATCTTTGATCATAACACTATCAAATTTCTCATGCTATTGTTTTGGAGCCTGCTTTAAACCATATAAGGATTTTACCAATTTACACACCTTGTGTTCTTGGTTCTTGACTATAAATCCTTCTGGTTGCTCCATATAAATTTCTTCATTTAATTCACCATTTAAGAATGCAGTCTTGACATCCATTTGATGGATATCTAAGTTGTGCAATACTGCAATCGCAATCAACATCCGAATGGACGTTATTCTTGTTACTAGTGAATATGTATCGAAGTAGTCAAGTCCTTCTTTTTGCCGATAACCCTTGGCTACTAATCTAGCCTTGTACTTATCGATAGATCCATCGGGTTTTAATTTTCGTTTGAAAATCCACTTACACCCAATTGGTTTACTTCCAGGAGGCAAGTTTACCAATTCCCAAGTATGATTACTTAGTATGGATTCTATTTCGCTATTTATAGCTTCTTTCTACATTTGTGCTTCTGGGGTTGACATAGCCTCTTGAAATGTTTGAGGCTCGCTCTCAATAGCGTATGCTATGAAATCTGGACCAAAAGATTTTGAGATTCTAGATCTCTGACTTCTTCTTGGTTCAATTTCCGCATTAACATTCGGTTCCTCAGGGCTTTCGTCCCTGAACGCCATCTCGTGTGTTCTTTTCCCAGAAGTCTTATCTGCTTCCCGTTTGTACGGAAAGATGTCTTCAAAGAACACAGCATCTCGAGATTCGATAATTATGTTTACATGAATATCTGGTATTTCTGATTTATGAACCAGAAACCTATAGGCACTACTATTCAAGGCATAGCCTATGAATATGCAGTCTATAGTTTTTGCTCCCAACTTAGTCTTTTTGGGTAATGGTGCCAGCACCTTTGCAAGGCACCCCCACATTTTGAGGTAATGGTAGGAAGGTGTCCTTCCATGCCATAACTCGAATGGTATAAGACCAAGTTTCTTGTGGGGTACTCTATTTAGAATATGATTTGCAGTTAATAGAGCTTCCCCCCACAAGTTCTGCGGAGCTCCAGAACTTACGAGCATGGAGTTAATCATCTCCTTCAAAGTTCTGTTCTTCCGTTCAGCAATTCCATTCTGCTCAGGAGTGTATGGTGCTGTAGTTTGATGTATTATACCAAAACTAGCACATAACTCACTAAAATCATTTGATTCATATTCTCCGCCTCTATCGGATTTTAGAATCTTGATTTTCTTGTTGAGTTGATTCTCAACTTCGGCTTTATATGTTGTAAACATATTTATTGCCTCATCCTTACTGTTTAAAAGATACACATAACAGTATCTTGTACAGTCATCAATAAAAGTAATAAAATACTTTTTACCGCCTCTAGTTGGCATAAACTTCAAGTCACATAGATCACTATGAATTAACCCTAAAGGTTCTGTATTTCGATCTATTGAGTGAAATGAATTTTTAGCCAACTTGGCCTCAACACAAACCTCACACTTGCGAATTTCTTCCAAGTTGAGTTCAGGAATATATCCCAGATTAGACAAGTTTTTCAAAGACTTGTAATTTACATGCCCTAATCTAGCATGCCACAGAATAGGAGACTCAAGCAAATAAACAGAAGATTTTCCTTTTATTAGCTTTGGGTACAAATACACGGACTTTTTATCAACCACTGCAACATTGGCTTTGAAAAGTCCATCTACAAGATAACCCTTTCCCACATACATCCCTCCCTTAGTAAGTACAAATTTGTCGGATTCAAATACAATTCTAAATCCTTTCTTACTAAGTATAGATCCGGAAATCAGATTCTTTCGGATGTCTGGAACATGAAGGACATCGTTAAGAGTAAGCTCTTTGCCCGATGTCCACTTCAGGATGACCTTGCCCTTTCCTTCAACCTTTGAGGAAGCTGAATTACCCATGAATAATTGCTCATCTTGCTCTAGCCTTTGATATTCTGAGAATAATAATTTCTCCGAGCAGATGTGCCTGGTAGCTCCCGTGTCTACCCACCAGTCTTTGTTATTGGTTGTCAGATTTACTTCTGACACCACAGCAGAAAGACTTGGTGATTCATGGTTGGTCATGTTGGCCTGTGGGTGGCTTTTCTTGTTCTTCTTTTGACGGCTGCGGCATTCATTTGCTTTGTGACCTTCTTTGTTGCAGATGTAACAGGTCCCTTTGAAGCGCATGGTTCTGCCGTCTTGAGCCTTGCCTTTGTACCCCTGGGAAGGCTTCTTCCTCTTCAAGCTTTTGGAAGTAGACGCTTTCCCCTTTGAGTCCTCGATCACATTTGCTTTTGCTTCGTAGGAGTTCTTGCTGCTCCTTTTCTCGGACTTGCGGTTGTCCTCCTCTATACGAAGCCTCACAATGAGATCCTCCAACTTTAGCTCCTTTCTCTTGTGCTTCAGGTAGTTCTTGAAGTCTCTCCACGCAGAGGGGAGCTTCTCCACGATTGTTGCAACCTGAAAAGTTTCAGGAAGAATCATACCTTCGGCCTCTATTTCGTGCAAGATAAGTTGGAACTCTTGCACCTGACTGATGACAGTCTTGGTATCCACCATTTTGTACTCCAGAAATCGTCCAACGACGAACTTCTTGGTACCAGCATCTTCAGTCTTGTACTTCTTGTCAAGACTGGCCCATAACTTCTTTGCCGTAGTAATCGGACTGTAGACATTGTAAAGAGAGTCATCCAGTCCATTAAGAACATAATTTCGGCAAAGGAAGTCACCTTGTGTCCAAGCATCGAATGCAAGGACTGAATCCCGATCAGTTCCGGGTTCTGGTGGATCCTCCTGCAGGAATTTGGCCAGATGTAGAGTGGTCAAGTAGAAGAGCATCTTCTGTTGCCACCTCTTGAACTCTGTGCCATCAAACTTTCCTGGCTTCTCCGGCTTCGGGTTAGGAAGTGGAGTTGGCATCAAACCTTGGAGCGGTATGTTTGTTGCCTTACTGGAGGTATCTTGATTTGTCTCAGACATTTTTTCTGCAAGTTCAAGCAGAACAGAAGTGAGAAACAGTGATTGTCTTAAGATTGTTGGTTATTCTTGCTTAACAAGAATCAATCTGACAACTTATCAAGATCACCGAGATATCAACAATCTAATTGGCCAGGTCGGCAAATATCAGGTGGGAGGTTTTCCGTTCAATAGAACGTTCCTTAATTCAAGAACCACCTTTCAATTTCCTTCCTTGGTTTAAGCACCAATTAGACTGAATCCAAGTCAGTCACAATATACTGTAAAGTATATCCCCTGTATAAAGGATTTAATCCACTTATACAGTTTCACTTAGACTGAATCTAAGTCAATCTCGATATACTATAAAGTATATCCCCTGTATAAAGGACTTAGTCCACTTATACAGTAATTGAAGTGAGGTACGCTTACAGCGAATCTCCTTAAGACAATTACGTCCCCCGCACCGGTGCTAACGGGATAATGGACGCTGGTCTCCCAAGATACAACACTTCTTCACGGTATTTGGATAGCACTACCAAATCACCGTACGGTCGAACCGTAGTCAACCAGTACCTACACAGGATTAGCAAAACAGCGGTATAACGACAAATTTCAAATGAATATTTGTCTTACTCTTTTAGAGGAACACCCACTGTTGAGGACGTAGGAAGGTTGAAGAATTTTGGCAGAATCTCCTTTAGGAAGTAGCTTCGGATTCCCACTTCACTTGGAAGTCACGGATTCCCACTTCGTTGGAAGTCACTTCTGGAAGTCGTGGATTCCCACTTCGCTGTTGGAAGTCGCCCTGGAAGTCCCACTTCGCTGGAGCCCAGTTCAGAACGGAGTCAGAACTTTAGAGAGAGAGAGTGAGATCTTTCAGAAGAGAGAAAGGAATCTCAGTTGGTGTGTCTGAGAATGGACCCCTGGAGCGCTTTTTATAGCGCTCTGGAGGGGTATTCTCGTCCGCCAAATTCCAGCAGTTGCGACGGTTCGGACAGAACCGTCGCAACCGATCAACCGCCCTGTCGGTTTTCCGACAGCGGTTGGCGAACGGACGGATCTGTTCGCGCGCGGACGGACACTCGTTGGAGATTTGAATCCTTTCGCGGACCAACTGACCCTGATTCAAAAAGAACCAGGTAGGGAACCCAGGCCACGGACCCGAGCCCGAGCCCGGCACCGGCCGGCCGGCCGCCGCTGCTGCCAGCGGCGGCGCGCGTGCGCGCACGTACGTAAGTACGTGCATAGTTCCCTCCTTTTCGCGCGCGAAAACTCCAAGTACCCAAAGGGCACGCCTTTTGTTCTCATTTTTCTCTATTTATACCCCATGAGCTTCCAACACATGACCAATGTGGGACTAAATGCTTGTAGCTAAATTTAGTCCCTTTTGGCGTTGAATTAGGCTATCTTTGGACTTGAATATCTCATTCATTCGAAGTCGGAATTGAACATGTAAATATACCACGTTCATCACAAATGGAAGGAGAACACACTCCAACCATCATCCGGTTGATTTGATCAACGGATCTCGCCATAATTCATCTCGAAGATTCAGCTTTATATTCTTCAATTCCAACATAAACTAACAGTCAAACATGTGGATTGCATGTGTAAGGAGGAACTTCTCACATCCCATAATTGTGAACTATTTAAATAAACTCACGATCTTTTAAGCAAATACAATGACTCTAATTTTCTAAGATAACAAATTAAACAATACGATTTATGCTTTCAATACAACACAATTAAATACTTTCCATAACACATGAGAAAATGATTGTAGAGTGAAATATAAATTTAATTATGAAGTGATAACTCTATTATAATTGTAGAGAAGAGACTGTTAAACAATCACACTCAAGCAACACGTGCGAGGGAAGCTTGGCTCACTGGTTAAAAGGTGGAAGTGGGTCGTGCAGAATTTCAGAGTCAAGTTCGACTTCAACCTATTGTTTAAAAAATAAAAAGAAGAACTCAAGCAATATGCCACTCAATGCATTTACATGGATGCAGAGATGTAGGTTAGTTAATCCTACACGTCTGAATCAGATTTTATTGACTCCAGCCTCCAGGTTCTCGAGCCTATGGGCTTAGTTTTTTTTTTTCCGGAAATCTTTAAAAAAAAAAAAAACTGCTAAAATTACTGTAGCGCGGACTCAAAAATATTTTTGAGTAAGTTTCTAAGGGCGTGTTTGATTGCAAGGAAGTGTGCGGAAGTAAGGAAATGTGAAAGTATAATTACTCACTTTTTTATCTATCCAAATACCAGAAAAGAAAAATAAGAAAACTCCTTTTCCTTTTCTCTTTTCTCTTTTACGCAACGATTTCCTCACTTACAGAATGCTACAGTTAATTTTGTAGTCATGTAAATATCATTTGTAAAAATTTATAATACAAAACAGTTAATTTTTTAATCATGTAAATCTCACATGCATTCTAATTACTCTATTTTTTATTTTTTCTTAATTATTTTTATTTTAATATTATTTTGAGCTCAATTTTGTGGTCAACTTTTCTACTTCCACTTTCACGTTACCATCAAACACTAAAAAAGACATAACATTTTTTCAAATCACACTTCCCAACAACATCCAAACACTGAAAAACTCACTAACTAATTCTCAAGTTCTAAATGGAACTATTATCACTTCCTCACTTCTTTACTTCCTCACTTTCACTCTTAACCAACCAGGCTCTAAGTGAAGGGTGTTTAGTTAGCTCTGCATACGTACAAAATTTTCTCTATCGTGAATTTCAAAATCGGTGAGAAGTTGCGCTGGTAGTGTAGAGACGGGAGCCATATGGAAACCTGCCGCGGTCAAATTACTGTGTTGGGTTTGCTCATATCGGGCCTGTTTGGTTAGTGGTGGAAGTGAGGAAGTGAAGAAGTGAGGAAGTGGTAATAGTTCTCTTTGGAACTTGAGAATTGGTTAATATGTTTTCGGTGTTTGAATGTTGTTGGGAAGTGTGGTATGAAAAATGTTATGTCCTTTTCGGTATTTGGATGGTAATGTGAAAGTGGAAGTGAAAAAATTGACCACAAAGTTGACCGCAAAATAACATAAAAATAAAAATTAATTAAGAAAATTAAAAGATGGACTGTAATTAGAATGCAAGTGAGATTCACGTGATCAAAAAATTAACTGTTTTATGCTACAACTTATTACAAATGAGATTTACATGATCACAAAATTAACTGTAACATTCTGGAAGTGAGAAAATAGTTGTGTAAAAGAGAAAAGAGAAAAGTAAAAAGGGTTTTCTTATTTTCTTTTTTCGGTGTTTGGATAGACAAGGAAGTGAGCAATTATACTTCCTAATTTCCTTACTTCCGCCCACTTCCTTGCAACCAAACACGCCCGATCGTGAATTTCAAAATCAGTGAGAAAGTTGTGCTGGCAGTGTAAAGATGGGAGCCATACGGAAACCTGCCGCGGTCAGATTACTGTGTTGGGGTTTGCTCGTATCAACAAAAAGTGAAAGGAAAAGAATGGAAAACAGTGCTGAGGAAAAAGGGGAATGGTGAGAAAATAGGCCAATAAATAAAATCTGTTTGAAAGAAAACTTTTCCAACTGCCGTTACAGCAGATCCGCTATGTATCCAATCAATCACCCCCAACAAAAAATACACGGAACCCGAAGCCACGCCAGCGTTTGTTTTTACTTTCTAGTGAGAGCGGATTCAAAGAGAGCCTCTCTCTCTCTCTCTCTCTCTCTCGTCCCCCCTTCAGAAAACCCTAACGAGAGATTTCGAACGATCGCTTCGATCGATCCCCTCCGATGGCGATCCTCTACGCCTTGGTGGCGAGGGGGACCGTCGTCCTCGCCGAGTTCGCCGCCGTGACCGGCAACACCGGCGCCGTCGCCCGCCGGATTCTGGAGAAGCTTCCGGCCGATCCCGAGTCCAGGATGTGCTTCTCTCAGGACCGATACATCTTTCACGTCCTCAGGGCCGATGGCCTCACTTTCCTCTGCATGGCCAATGACACCTTCGGAAGTGAGTCTCGTCTCCTTTTCTTTCGATCTAATTTTGATGATGTTTGAGTTTTGTTAGGAGGGTGAGTTAGGTCTGCGTTTCTTTCAATTTGTTTTGTAATTTGATGTTTGAATTTAAGGGTCGAGGAACAAGCACTACCTTTTCGCTTTAGTGATCTAAAAGTTACCTTTTTTAATCTAATATATTTAAATTTGAGATACCAAGATGGGAATCCAACATGATCTCCAGTCACTCAGTCAGATTTCATGAGAGAGAGAGAGAGAGAGAGAGAGAGAGAGAGAGAGAGAGAGAGAGAGAGAGAGAGATCCTCCCTTAGGAGTCAAAATACAGCATCAAGGATCCCACTCACAAAAATCTTAGACAAAATCACGTCCTGAGCAACAAAAGCCCGACTGTCGCAGTATTCCACCTAATTAACGACAACACCAAGAAGAAGCAATGACTTATTGCGCTTTATTGGAGAAAATTCACACATCTCTCTCCATTCAAATGGCCCAAACAACTACCATCACGGGACTGAGTCACTGACCATCCCAGTCAAGTCCAACAGCACCCAAGACACAATCTCTATTGCCACAAATTCTTACGCTTCTTTCTTGGAAGCTCCATTCCAGTTGGTCTGCACACAAGGCAATTTCAGTTGGCAATTGGTTTGAAGATCAAGCATGTTACTAGACTGACCGCTCATATTATGCTGATTTGTTTCTACTGCTTCAAAATTGGAGTACAAATTGGCAATGGAGGAAATTGCGACCAAGAGATGCATCCAGCAAACCACAACAGACATGTCCCTATAAATCTTCTTTCTATCAAGCAAGTCAGTAGTTCAACTTCAATTTAATAGCCGGTCACATTAGGGTTTTACTTTGGGGGGACACTGGGCACTTTCGAAGGTGCAATGGGCACTTCCAAAGATAAGAAGCAAATAGTTCCCCCAAACTGAGAATGTAATGATAGGATTTTATGTAGAATTGGCCATCGTTACTTTATGATCCTTATCTTAAGAAATACATACTGATTCAATTCCCTCGAACCCACTGCCTAACCAGAAAGCTCGCAACTCCTTTCTAAACCTAGGTCTCCATCTCCAAATATATTATAACAGTGTGGCCCTGTGAGTTGACAACAGCCCTTTGACACAAGCCAACTGATACAGCTCAAGATGCTTAATTGTAAAAGTAACCCCACCTGGCTATCTATCAGTCCAAATGTAGAAAGAATTCTTGTTACAAGTTTCAAGTTGTAGGTCACTTTTGAAACCATCAGCATTTAGAGGATGCAGAATATTTTAGCGAAACTGATAAATCGGATATTTTCATTATTGTGCTTAGTGGAGGAAGTGATATGTTTGCAATACTCTCAAAGTAGATGGATCATTGTTGTAGTGTCACTGTGATCTTGACTGTAGAAAAAAAGGTTAACTGGTGAGTATAATATTTGCTTTTTCACGGATCGAAGATTCAATGTGAAGACTTCTGTTGTCAAGTAAACATTTCAGACTCCCAGAGGTTGTTGGTATGATTTAGGATTAGATGGACATAGTTTAGGCTTTGCAGAATCTATTGGGACATGGGTTACATATAGGAGATTAAGTTTTTTGGATGTAAAAATCATCTAAGATTCCTGCAGGCTGAAATAACCATATGTATGAAATGGATGCACATAGGATTTTAGTGATATGAATGATGGTTATGATTTTTTTCCAACAATGATTATGGAAATCTATGGGTCTTTCCGAAAGGATGATTCAATCATAATGCGTGATGTGATGATTGGCAAGTGCACCAATCATTCAAGTAATAAAGTGACGAAGTAAAGTATCATTTCCTTGAGGATTGCATTTCTGTTAAGTACCAACTAATCTAACCCTAATTTTATTTGAAGAAAATGATTTTAATATTGAAAGTAATTTAAACTAACAATTCTAAACTTTCAAAGTGTTGACTTAAGATGAGAATAATGCTAGGGCAATTGATTTCGGTAATTCTTACTCTGAATTAATATATTGATTAGGTTGGAAACTTCATTCTATTCGTATTAACAATTGAAAATTTCTATTTTAACTAATATTCTCTATCGAGTAATATCAATTCTATCTTCTAGTCTAGAATCCATAATCTATCGATATAGTGAATTGACTAGCTAAGGAAGCATCAAGATCTATGATATTTCTAATAAGATTGCACAGCCTATGTATCTCTTGTTGGCCTCAACATGTAAGATTGTGGTTTCAATTTCTATGATGCTACACTAGGTAATTTCCTATTGGTCTCAAACCTAGTATCTTTATAATTGCGGCCGTTAACTGATAGATATTAAACGGAAAAAGAAACTTAATATGAATTAGAATACGAACAACTAACTCTATTTCACAATATTAATTCATTACAAAAATACCTATATCAATGCCCTAGGTAGAGAGATTTAGCTCATGTTAAAGAAGATGCAAAACATAATTTTAAACATGATTGTAAATTAAAAATAGAAGGGACAAAAGAACACCAATTTAGTTGTTGCTTCTTTGATCTTCTTCTTTAGTACAAATAATTCTCCCAAAAGCTAAGATCTTTTTTGAGATTTAGAATATAGAAAGCTTGATCATAATACAAAAGTCTACATTAATATATAGACCTCGGAAACCCTTATCAACTGACTCTGAGTTTCTAAAATACAATTGTAGTCCTATCAGGAATCTGGCAAAATTTCATTATCAACCGACTAAAAAGGACGGCTAATCAGCCGTACTTCTCGGCCAATCTGTCGTGAAATATAATACAACAATGGTTTGGAGTTAGAGAACAGCTGACAAAAGCGCAACACTGGTTTTGACTAGTCAACAGCTAATCAGCCGTATGGACGGCCAATCCACCGTTAGAATAAGGCCATTGGTGTGGCTACTTTTTCTTCATATGTAGATCAAGTTTCATGCTTTGGGTTCATCTTTGGGTCTCTGTATCTGTGATTTTTTGCTGTAACTTTTACTCTTCATCGCTTTTCAGGTTTTTCTTCAGAATTGCTTTTGACTATAAAATCTGCAATAATCATAAACAAAAACTATTCATGCAGAATTAAATGTGGCAAAAACAGGTATAAAAAGGATGTATAATAAATGTGAAGATCATAATTATCAATGTGTCACCTTTAGGTATATGATTGTTCGGAGATCAAATTCTAGCATGACCCTTTTACATTTGGGCCTCCTCCTTGCTAGCCTTGAATATAATAAGTTTAATGAAGCATCCCTAGGTTATTTTGTTTTATTTTTAACACTCACCGTATCTCAAGTTCTCAACCCATCTATACACACTCATCTTCCCAAGCACATGTGTTTTGACATGGAACACATGCAGACTCTTTGAAATAAAACGTAAGTCGGGAGGTGGTCATAGGATAAATATGCCCTCTAAAGAATCTTGTTTCTTATTATCTTATGATGTGAGATATTTTGGTCATAGAGGTGCCAAATCACTCAGTCTTTTCTCTCTTCCTGAAGATTGGGTCAATACCTAATTACCACTTGTTGTATTGTCTTTATTCGTTCATTCAGATAATGTAATAACCGAGCGTTTCCCAGAGGTCTTCATGGTTCAATGGTCTGGGCATAACTACACGTGCCACTAGATGACTACAGTTCTAATTTGTCTAGCGCATTAACAGAATTTTCATATCAGTTGCAAGATTAACTAATGGTGTATAAGTTTACGTGATGAATAAGATGGTCCTCTCCTCATGGGATGTGCCGCATGTGCGCAGACATGTATCCGCGCGCACTCACAAACACATGTAGAGAAGCGATAAGTGGGACATGTATCATTCATGGGAAACCAAATCCAGATTTATTAAGGCACTGACTTGATTCCAATTATTTCTATTTCATTTAGTAGAAGTATTTATATAAATTATCCAGTGTATTCTTTCAGAAAGCAAGTCCACATTTTCATTTTTATAACAGTGTTATGGAATTAAAAGGAGGTAACTGTAATTGAGTTAATGAAAATCTGTTAGGCCTTTGGAGGTTTTGTGTTTTAAATGAAACTGAATTGATAACTACTGAAATTGGCAACTTTATGGGAGTTGAAACCATATACCATAGGCTTTCTAGAGTGCTATCAGGTTGTCAGTGGTTTCAAATCTAGTTATCACTTTGTTGGGGCGTTATGACTAAATATTGTAGGAATATTATTGAAATAAAATAATATCTAGCTTTATAGAATGCCATCAGATTGGCAATAAGTTTCCAATTGATGACTTATTTCCATTCCTGAATAACGTAAACATTGCTTTTACTGTCATTTGGATAAGTTAGATATTTGTTATGAGTTATTATTATTCAAGAATTCTTGATTTTTTTCTGATTCTATATGCTGAAATGTCCAAAATCATTTTGTCATAATTAACCTTCAAATCTAGTAATCATCCTTTGTTTTAAATGAAACTGTTAGGTCTTTAGAGGGTTTTTGTTTTAAATGAAACTGAATTGATAACTATTGAAATTGATAACTTTATGGGAGTTGAAAACCATATACCATAGGCTTTCTAGAGTGCTATCAGGTTGTCAGTGGTTTCAAATCTAGTTATCACTATGTTGGGGGGTTATGACTAAATATTGAAGAATAGTATTGAAATTAAATACTATCTAGTTTTATAGAATACCATCAGATTGGCAGTAAGTTTCAAATTGATGACGTATTTCCATTCATGAGCAATGTAAACATTGCTTTTACTGTCATTTGGATAAGTTAGATATTTTGTTATGAGTTATTATTCAAGAATTCTTGATTTGTTTCTGATTCTATATGCTGAAATGTCCAAAATCAGTTTGTCATAATTAACCTTCAAATCTCGTAATCATCCTTTGTTGTAGGGAGGGTTCCTTTCTCTTACTTGGAGGATATCCACATGAGATTTATGAAAAATTATGGTAGAATTGCTCATTCTGCTTTAGCTTATGCTATGAATGATGAGTTCTCCAGAGTGTTACATCAGCAAATGGAGTATTTCTCTAGCAATCCAAGCGCAGATACGCTTAACCGTGTCCGTGGTGAAGTTAGTGAGGTTAGTTCTCTTTCTTACCCTAAAAAACTCTTTTCTGAGGATTGCAACTGAACTGACCTATTAATTTCTTTCTGAGTCTGGTTATTTATTTATTTCCTTCAAAATATAGCTGCTATTTTGAGAACATTATAAAAAGTTAAACTGACAACCTTTAGCACTGAAATGAGTCATGGTCTATCCACTGTTTCTGTGTTGTAACCATACTTGATAAACAAGCCGAAGCCCTTCATTTATTTCCTTTGAAATATGGTTAATATTTTGCTAACTTTTCAAGAAGAGTCATACTTGCAAATCATTAATATGAGTTATAGTCTATCCATAATTTCTACCGTTTTAATCTTAGTTAGCAAGCCTTGAGCCATAATTTTGTGCTAGGCATACTTTTTATGCGAGTGTTTTTGCATTTTTTGTTTCACTGGTGCATGCACTGGGGACTGTTTCAAAAGTGTATGAAGGCATGTATAAGGACTTATAGGCACCTGTATACCTGCCAAACATCAAAAGTTTTATCTGGGATTACTTTACACCCTCATATTTGAGGTTTGAACCCCTCTTACCTGAAATTTTGGTCATGAGCGATGCCTGGTGCATCTTTGCATTGCTATAACTATTTTTGGGCCCTTGCAATAGCCACTTGAAGCTATACCTTGAGGTATAAATTTCCTCATACCAAAACTTAAATATGCCCTGGGGTTTACTTCTTGTTATAAAAGGTTGCACCATAACAAAAATATCAATATGTAAATTGTTGTGTAATTGCTTGCAACGGTTTGTTCTCAGCGGTTAGTATCCCCTTCATGGCACCTTTTAACTTGGTTACTTACAAAATTTGAAGGTCATTGTTTTGTAAACCTTTAGTTGCTTCCTGGAAAATCTTGGCATGTTATTCATTTAAAATTCACCTGGATAAACAAATTAGTTTTTGATATTTCAATTTGTGAAAGTAATTTGAATGAATTTTTTAGAGTTCCCACTTCCCACTCTTTTGGGTGCTCGGTTGTGATAAAGCTTCCATGTTCTCCCTTTTTGTGAGCATATGTTTTGTCTGGAAACAATCATCCTTAAAATTCCAAGACTTGTGAATTTACAGTTAGCGATCCGTATGCAGATGCAAACATTTTTGACTTCTATGATGGATGGTGACTCAGTTTTGACCATTGTCTTCATGAGTTTATCGTAAATAATTGTTTGTGTCTGTTTATTAGGAAGTGTGTTCTCAATCTTTGCTGAAATTGTTAACAAAGGCGTTTGACATAAATGAGTACATCTGTTTTACTTACTCCAGTACATTGTTACTTGTTGCATATTAAAAATAGTTGACCAAGGCCTTATATGTAGTGTAATTATGTAATTTGACCTTTTGTTTTCACAGTAGATATGAAGATTCAGAAATATGCCATAGGAAGTTTGTTTTTTTTTTTTTTTTGGGGTTGGGGGGGGGGGGGGGGGGGGAGTAGAAGAAAATTTTTTGTTTCTTTTTTTGTTCTGATTGTAATGACCCAGTAAAGGATGTCAAATTCATCCATTTCTCAAAGCTTTACTTTCACATTTTGTTTAATAAAGGAAACAGCCTGAAGTTTACCTGAAAATCACTTTTTCATCTAGTGAAAAATCAGATATGAAACCTTAAAAGATTTTTCTTTTAGTTAGAGGTGGTTAAAAAGTCCGTCTGTTTGTTGCAAGTATTTAAGTGATTTCTCCTAAGTGCTTATTCAAATTTACTTTTAGTTTACTATGTACATTACTATACAAGTAGAGGTGACAAAGAAACAGGATCCCTATAGCCAATCCCAATATTTTAATAATTGGATTTATTTTTGTAAAATCCCCTGTTTACCTTCCATCTCCAATGTACATGGTTCATTGGTCAAATGGAAATGAAAAAACATGAATATGACATCATGGGCCTCCTTTCTCCGTATGTCAAGTTAATGGCTTCAGTACTCTTTTCTCTTATGCTGTTTCAGCAAATTTAGCACATGTGGAGTAAATTTGGTTTGCAATCAGAAGTTTTCATTCACAAGTTTTCATTCACAAAGTAAATATCTTATATATTTGAGAAAACTGCGATCCTGTGCAGCTTCTAATATTTATTGTTAGTCATTTTTTTTGCGCTCTGTTTGTGACCTTCGAGTGATTGCATCTTTACCAGCAGATCTGAGCTGAAATTTGACATGTACATATTTCCATTTGCGTGAATCCGTTCTAAAGGTTTGGCAACGTTGCTTATGACACAGTACTCAAAATACCTATGAAAAGAAATCAATGTTTTGGGAGTCCTGGAAATGTATGTTTTAAGTTAGAAAAAGCATAATTCATTTTTCAGGACTAGATAAATCAAGTCTATTTCCTACCCCTAGCTTTTTGGCTTATATTATGATTACTCAACTTCCAGTTCAAGTTTGACCTCGAGAGACAGTACAGATGTTAAGGTCCGATTTCTTTGCGGAGACTGCAGGGTTTCTGTTTACAGAGTAATAGAAGAATCTTATTGAAGAATATGACTATGGTAGTAGTACAAACCGTTAGCCTGCATTCAGGCTTCAAACCAAAGTTAGGACATTCTAGAACCTAATAAGATTACTCTGAGTCTCTAACTTGCCGAAGATAAAGGTTCAAGGAGAGTTCTGGTTCTCAATAGGCTCTAAAACAGTACAATATATGGCACCCTTAATTTCTGAAGTACATACACCATAACAGCAGGAGCTTCTAACCAAACAGTAGGAGCTTCTAACCAGAAATATGTTGCGGATTCTTCTAAAACATCTGGAGCAGTAAAAAAAAATGACTTGTTGCCCCTTTCACTACATGTGACCCACACCCACATGGAAGCTAAAGATCTTTAATACTTTCAGTCAAATCCCCTTCAATTTATTCTTCCTCATCTAGTTCGATGCTACATTACCAAAGCTACACTGCTCCCAACTGACATACTTCAAGACTTTCAAAAGGAGTAAACAACTAAAATGTATATGCAAAAAAAAAATCAACAACAAAAGCAACACTTAATTGCACCTAGTAGCTTTCCAATTTCCAATCCAAAACAGAATCAAGGACTGATTTAGCTATAAAACACCACTACTGGCTGACTGCTGATCACACATCACATTTTACCACTGTGATGAATGCAATTCCTTTTATCAAATCTCATCTCACTCGTTTGACTAGACTTTCGTAAAAATTTCATGCATAAAATTTCCGTTCTTCCTGCCAACGGGACTTCAAAATTGTATTGCAGTGTCTGGCTTAGAATTTGGCATTGACTATTAGGGGATTGACATCACACTGATTGCTGGTATAAGAACTTGACCAGTTCTTTTATAATGCTTTTTTGGCTTTGAGCGATGCTCCATTGATGACCTAACTGGGTTGCTGATTGGGAGAAATCGAAAATTCATTGTTCGAACTGTTAAACATTCAGACATCTTAAATCATGTTAACCAGGTTAGTTTGAACTAATCTAAATTAGACTAATGGATCTAATGTAGTTAATGTTGGTTACTGGTCATTTAGTGAATTCTTGATTCATTGATAACAAACTTCTAGATGTACTATTTTCCTTTTGTATGCATTAAAGTATTCTCTGCAACAAATTATGTTGTTTTTCTCCTTAGTTTACTAAAAATCTTAGTTTACACCATATTTCCTTTCGGCTTAATTTTTTCTGGTTGGCTTCTGGCTCATCTTGTAACCCAAGTTTGCTCATTGTCACATGGTATTTACTTGTTGTGTTTAAACTAAAATTTCTTTCTGCAGATACACACAATCATGGTGGAGAACATAGACAAGATATTAGATAGAGGTGACCGCATTGGACTTCTTGTTGACAAAACTGCTACAATGCAAGATAGCACCTTTCATTTCAGGAAGCAATCTAGACGTCTTCGCCGAGCCTTGTGGATGAAAAATGCTAAGCTTTTGTAAGTGTGAACTGTTACTCTGAAAAAATTTCTTTTCCCAGCTAGATGATAGTCTTGTGAATATGGTTACTGGACTGGTTGGGCATCCATGGATATCCACTTAGTAAAATGCGAAACTTTTGTGCATTCATTATTATCTGTTCATTCATTGATTTTTTGTCACACTTTGGAACATCTTCTCACTGGTTAAGATTTACTTCTCCTTTACATTGTTAGTCTCTCTGCATTACTTGCATGTTGTGTGAGCTTCAAACCTTTAAGACTGTAGTTTCTACAGAAAGTGGTGCAGCAGCACAAGCAACACTGTCATGAACTGCGTATTAGCATGGATGAGAGAAGTCTGAAGTGGGTCCTGGCCTGATGCTATCAGAATGCTATCTGAATTTCCTTTGCTTTGTAAGAATTAGACCCATAATAGGCTTGTGAGCAAGGAGCGTCAGGCTGGCTTTTTTGGTCACCCTGGAGTTGGGGTGTAATCTGATAGCATCGAACTAGTTTCTATCTGGTTAATCAGATTCTCGATTTGATCAGGTTGATTGCAGTTTTCAGCTGTCGGTATTTGGCCTTTTTCTGAGACCTGTATCCATATTGGCCTTGGCAGAGTAAGGTTCTCAATTTCAGATCCCAACTTGATCTACAAATTTACTTCAAGGCCTCTATTTTAGGTTTACTGAGGAGTCCGTGTTCTGGGGCTGAATTGGACATAATGTGAGAAATTAAGTTGGTCGGTCATGAATTTGACTTGTTTCCAGACCCATGGTTATCCTACTGTGCAGGAGTTAGAATTATGCATGACCCATTGAGGGGGGATTCGTGTCTGTCTAATAAATAGGCTGATAACTGTATTAATAATGAGCTTTTTGTGCTCACGAATGGTGGAAGATAGTTTTACTGCTGTTTCATAGTTTTAAACAAAATTTAATTGATTGTCCTCGTTTTCTTTTAGAAAATTATGAATTGTTTTATGGCATATTTCATCTGTTCTTTTTCTTTAGCTGACTGGCTCCTGGTTCTTGTTTTTACCATTGTAGAGCTTTGTTGACATTTTCAATAGTGCTGCTGCTGTACATCATTATTGCTGCCTGCTGCGGTGGTATCACTCTTCCATCGTGCAGGTCATGAATCTTCGGAACCTTGTGAACTGCAGACCGGTATCTCTTCAGCTATGTTTTGTCTGTGCCACGATGCTCGTCTTCTAGAGACAACGTCAAGGGGAACTTCATCCATCTCTGTTTGCTGATTTCAAAGTGCAGAGATTCCTTTATCATGCCAGATCACATTCTCAACTCAAGTCAGTAGTGTTTAGAACGCAGCTGCATGCTACTCATTTCCTGTATGAGTTAAGTTGGAGAGAATTGTTTGTCTAAATGCTTGTTATCATTTTCGTGCATTTCTCATGTCGCTCCTTCTGCATGTAAAGTTGTAGCAATTTGGAGGTAAACGTAACTGGATAAGAAGTGTGTTGCAGATTTCTTGCTCATTGTTTAAAGATTTTGATTTCAAGAATATCTTCTGTGGATCGAGCTTTTCTGCAACCCTGTATGTATGGTTCATGTGGAGTACGGAACTGAAATTGGACGTTTTTTGATTCATGGTAGTGATAGGTAGTGAAAAATGCATAATTGACATCATATATACCATCGCATTTGCACATTTATTCATATTATAATGCACAATTATTAATATTTCTTTATTTAATATGTGCAGGCCTCAAATTATCAATTTAATAAAGAATAAAGCTAAAAGAGCCCAAAAGCCCAGATCCAAGCCCATGTTTGAAGCCCAGGTGAAGAAGCGCAAATACAAAGATTCAAAATGCAAATACAAGGGCTAAAAGTTGCAAATATCAGAAATTAGGGTTGGATAGACTTTTATCAAACCCTAAACACCTGCGGGATAAAGATAAAAAGCCAAGATAGAGAGGAATTTCGTGGAGAGAGGATTTGAAGAAATCTGGATTAAGAGTAACTTGATTACCAAGTTATCCCTAAAATCTAGATTAAAAGACCAGGATCCACCTTCCAGAAGCAAACGGCCATATGGACGGACCAGGAGAGGCCACGCGCCAAAGCGCGTGGCCAGAAGCCAAGAGATTGCCGCGGAGGCGCGGCAAAAGCCGCGCATCCGCGGCATTTTAGATAGACCTGGCCACCAGATTTCGTTGACAGGTTTATATGGGACTCCTCGACATTCTGCCTATAAATATCTGTGCATTCGCAACAGGGAGGGGCATGCGGAGGCGATTAGGGTTTTCTTTAGCCATTGTTTTCAGCAAGTTGTAATTTTCCGTTCTATGTACGTTGTGGAGAAAATTGAGCTTTGTAATTGGAGATCTATTCTGCAATAAAGGTTACTTTCTTCTTCACATTTAAATTCTTGTTATTTTATTTTTCTTTCTCTGTGATTATTTGCTTCGGTTTTCATCTATTATTTCTTGTTTTCCTTCTTCTTTTTTTCCTTCTCGTTAAATAAAAAAAATAAATAAATAAATATTGAAAAGATCAAAAAAAAAAATGATGAACTAAATCCCTCTAGTGGTTTGCTGAATTTCTTAAAGCAACCCTAGAGCAGTTAGGCATTGGTTTGATGGATGACAACTTTTGAAACCCTAGGTTTAAAGTAGATGCTTGAAGATTAAACAATAATTAGTATTCTAATCTAATATCACAACATTAATTAATTCTTCACATTTCATATCTAAGAACTTTGACAATGCAACCTCAAGGTAAGACTTCTTTTGTGTTGTGCTTAGATGTTAGGATGAAAAAGTGTTGGACTTTTTAGAGTGATGTTGGTAAGATTCTAATTATCTTCTCTTGCTTGCATATAAAAAAACCTAGGATAAAATTCCTATATTCCAATATGATGATCAATAGCCTTGACTTGCAATAGGGTTGTGGTAGAAGATCAGCAAAACCACGTTTTTAATCTCTTATATTCATCACAAATCTAATCTCTCTCCTATTTTCTGAAGCATACAAGGGAATCGGCCGAAAAGCTTGCATCGCATCCTTCCCTGAGGATCACGACCCGCTTAAGCCCTAGCTACAGCGGATTCGCATTGAGAAGAATTCTGAACCTTTATTTCAATTATTAAATTCTCAATCAAATTTTGGCGCCGTTGCCGGGGAAGGAACGGCACGATTTCTCTTTCTAATCATTCTTTCTCTTCTGTTGCAGGTACAGAGAACAGGAAGCAGAATCAGAGTAGCAGAAGACACATATTGCTATCCAGTGCCTCTGCCCTAGAAGGCAGAGCACTTGGACCTACACTTTTGCCGCGTTTCCACGGCAAAAGCCGCGGGTCCGCGGCAAGTGTAGCTGACTACTGACAGAATTTTCTGCAGGTTGCTCTGCAGTGCAAAAAAATTATAATTCTGCTGTGATATTATTGCTCTGTGATCACACTGCAACTGCTAATAATTAACATTAACCTATTTGTTGAAAAAAAAAAAAAAAAAAAATATTTTTAGACTCTTGCATTTTAGGGCACGTGTCTATTTTTAATTCTTTAATTCTGTTGAAGAGTGCTGGCGACAAGGTACGTTTGCATAGCATATAGATTAGGAAGCACTCTTGTTTGTTTACCGCTTTCTTGAGTGATTACTTTTCTACCGCTTTACACGTACACTAATCCATTTTAAGGGCATAACCCATAACAAAGATAAGGTGGGGATTTCATCACCCTTCCTTGGCCCACAAATCATACCAGTCACACTCACAACCCTAACCCTAATTAAAACTTGACTAGACGTTGGCCCCTAAGGTAACTCGGACTCAATAGGAGATTGACCGAAGAAGGAAAGTTGTTCGAAATTAACCCTTGCCAAATCGGTGTCTAGCGAAGGGATTGAGGGCCGAAAGCCCGAAGAACGGTGGTTATTTAATTAAGGAACGTCTCTGACGGAAAACCTCCCACCGGTCTTGCCCTGAACTGGCCGATTAGCTCGTGGTTAACGTCGACAATAGACCTCCTAAGGACAGTCTAAAGTTAGGAGTCGTCTAGGTCAAGGATAACCCTAGAATAGGATTTTTGTTTGTTTTGCTTTTTCTTTTTGGTTGATTGGGTGAACTTTGGTTGCTAACTGTGCATGCCCGCTTGGTCGAGAGACCCACTTACATCCAGGCTAACTAGAACTAGTTCACCACCCGAGCTCAAGCCCGACTCTCTCATGGCTCAACCGCCATCTCTCCAAGATAGGTTCTATCCCCTTAGAACCTCCATTCCTTCTTGCATCAAACTGAGTAATGAAGGTGTTGACCCATTTGAGCTTAAGCCACAATATATCAACACCCTTCCTAAGTTTCATGGACTTGAATCAGAGGATGCATACTTCTTCATAAGGGAATTTGAGGAAGTATGTTTAATGATAAATATGCCTAAGTTGGGAAAAGATGCCATTAAGCTTAGGTTTGTCCCCTTTGCTTTGAAAGATTTAGCAAAGAAATGGCTCTACAGTCTAGAGGTTGGTTCTATAGACACTTGGGACAGTTTCGTCAAGGCCTTCTTGAAGAAATTTTATCCCGTTCACAAGACTGCACTGATTAGGAAGAATATCCTACAGTTTAAGCAAACAGCCAATGAGCCTTTTTGGAAATACTTCGAGCGGTTTAAGGACCTCCTTGCCCAATGTCCCCATCATGGGGTAGAGAAATGGCGACTTTGCCAAGTCATATATGATGGATTAGATTATTCTACTAAGACATTGTTAGAATCCATGTGTCAAGGAGGATTTCTGGAAAAGAATGAAAATGAAGGATGGTCATTGTTTGAGGACTTAGCTGAAAAAGCCATCCAGTGGGACCCTACTCCTGAGAAATCTAGGACTAATGACCCCACTTCTTCAAAAGGAGGTATTCATTCCATTGAGGCCAACATAGCACAAGATGCTAAGTTAGCTGCTGTTATGCGTAGACTAGAAGCTCTTGAAACTAAGGAGCCAGTCTCTGTGAACCAAGTCAGCCCAACATCTTCGGCGGGCTGTACTTATTGTCAAGATAGGAACCATGTGTTCGAGGAATGTCCTGTCTTCATCGCGCACCAAAGTCTGCCCGAACATACGAGTGCGGCCTTCACAAGGCCCGCCAACAATCCATATTCGCCCACCTACAATCCCGGTTGGAGAAACCATCCCAATTTGTCATGGGGCCAAAGTAACAATGATCAAACTAGGCCCAAATTCTCCAACAATTTCCAAAATCCGCCCTATCAAAATCCTCCACCCTCTTTCCAATATTCACAAATGGAAACAAGGCTCTCCAATCTGGAAAGAAAGGTGGACACTATCGTTAAAAGCAATGACACGCTGGCTCAAGTCTTGACTAGGATAGAGATGCAAATGAATCAGCAAGAAAGGCAAAAGGGTACTCTACCTAGTCAACCATTCCCAAACCCTAGGAACTCTAGTCAAGCTCACTTGGCTGAAGAGAATCATATGAGTCAGTGCAATGCGATTCATACATTGCGGTCGGGAAAACAAGTTGATAACCAAGTATCAACACCATCAAGTTCTAAACAAGCATTCAGCTTGCCTGATCCCACTCCATCCCAACTTAATGCCAACAACACGAAAAAAGACAAGTCAGCCGAAGATATGCACAAGCCCATCGCACCCTACCCAAATAGGCTTAAAGATAAGCAATGTGCACAAATGGATAAGGTACGAGAGATTTTTAATCAAGTTAAGATCAATATACCTCTTCTTGATGCAATTCAACAAGTCCCTAAGTATGCCAAGTTTATTAAGGACATGTGCACAAAGAAGAGAAAGACTAATGTGCCCAAGAAGGTTTTTCTAGCCACTAACATTAGTGAGCTATTGTCTAACCAGATCCCTGTCAAGTATAAGGACCCTGGTTGCCCCACCATCTCTTGCACAATAGGTCAAACTGCAATTAAGCATGCACTTCTTGATTTGGGAGCAAGTATCAACTTACTCCCCTTCTCAGTTTACCAACAACTTGGGTTGGGCGAACTTAGTCCGACTAAGGTTACAATCCAATTGGCTGACCGATCCATAAAAATTCCCAAAGGAGAAATTACCGATGTGCTCGTCCAAGTTGGGGAGTTTATCTACCCAGTAGATTTTGTTGTTCTGGAGACCGAACCTGTATCCACTCTTCGGTCTCAAACTCCCGTTATCCTAGGGCGTCCGTTCCTTGCAACTGCAAATGCGATCATAAATTGTAGGAATGGATCCATGAGGTTGACTTTTGGAAACATGACTAAAGAGGTCAATGTCTTCAACCTGGAAAACCAATCTCGTAAGATTAAAGACCAAACATTTGAGGTGAACTTCATCGAGAACATTTGTGAAAAGAAAGTGAAAATGAGTCTCTATTTCTTGACAAGTTATTTGAGGATAAGTGCGATTTGAGTGATAAGATGACACATGTTGAGGATTATAATTTTAAAGTTCCATTTAAAAACGAAGATTTGATCTAAGTATCTTCAAAGAGCCAAGCACTGAAATATCGCATGAGAATATAGTTCAAGAAACTCCGATTGACTTAACTTTCGAAAGTCTCTTTGAAGAAGAACTCCTATGTTTAGATACACCGATTAAGGAGATGTTGGTTAATTATTCACTTCCAGGAAAAAGTGTTGATTTAAGTTTTGAGGAGATGTACGGAACTGAGCTAGAATTTCTCGGCAAGGAAGTTCCAACTGAAAGGTGTGATGAATTTTTGAATAATGGAGGTGGACATATGATGAGGAAGAGCCTAAAGAAGATGAAACTGGGGGGAGAGAATTTTAAAACAAAAATGTTGGTCTCCCCATTGTGCCTTATAAAGAGAACCCATTGGAATGATGGGAAACGAGCTAGAGGGATGAATCCTAAGCAGCTCTAGGTGAGAGTGATACATGTGTTGTACATATTATGGTATACTATTATTCTTTGCCTCTCTTTACATTTTTCTTCATGCATTCATGCATTTCATACATTGAGGACAATGCATGAGATAAGTGTGGGGGAGGGTTTACTAACATAGAAAAGATTAAAAAAAAAAGAAAAAAAAAAAAAAATTTTTCTCTTTATTTGTTCTAACATTTTAAAAAAAAAAATATAAAACACAAAAAAAAAAAAAAAAAAAAAAAAAAATTTTTGCTAATAAATATTAAAAACAAAAAAAAAAAAATGTTATAAAAAGGAAATATTTTGACTTATTTTTTGAAAGAATTCTAAGTTAGTTTTAAGGATTAGGAAAATCATGATTAGGATTTCTAAAAACTTGGTCAAAATAAATAAATTGTTTAAATTTAGGTATAGGAGGAGAAATTGAATAAATAATTAGTCTTGATTTTTACCTTAATGAATATTGCATACCTAATGCATATCTAGGATTCTAAGACAAAGACCCTTGTGCCTCATATATAAAAAAAAAAAAAAAAAAAAAAAAAAAAAAGGAAAAAAAAAAAAAAATCACTAATAAAGCTGGATACATGTGCCTCAAGAAGCATAAGTATTCACGCCTAAAGGTGAACAAAAAATAAAAAAAAAAAAAAAAAAAATAATACCTTAGTTTTGTGGCCTAGTTCACTTGAATTTGAGTCCGCGGGGTGTTTTCTCACCTGGTGCCCTAAGACCGACCGGTTTGGGAGTCACCGACTTTAAGTTCGCTACATGGGTGGATTAGAAAGTCCGAGGGAACTAAGGAAAAATTACTTATATGTACTGACACATCTAATAATCAATTAGTTAGGTATTAGGGCCTCAAGAAGCCTTGATACTTATACGAAAGAAAATTAGATGAGTTATACATGCCAAAAAAATATATATATATATATATATTAACACATCTAATAAGTCAATTAGTTAGGTATTAGGGCCTCAAGAAGCCTTGATACTTATACGAAAGAAAATTAGATGATGTTATAAAAATAATAAAGAGGCATGAGAGTCCAAGTTAAGGAGTTCCTAGTAAAAACAAAAGGATGCATATGATTTTTGGTAACGAAAAAGACTATATTAGAATTCAATTTTAATTCTTACCTAAAATGGACAACAATTGACTTTATTAAGACTAGGTTTGAGGAATGAATAAAAATGAGGATCCTAAAAACTTATAGACTACTTAGTCTCTTCAAATATAATTCGAATACCTCCTTTTTATGGATTTGTGGGTGTAATCCGCTGAAAACCCTCACGAGACAACACTCGTCCTCTAGGGTAACCTAGAGGTTTAACGGCTTGTTGCACATGCTAAGTGCAACCGTGATTCCTACGAAAGTGAGTTAGCTAGATTAGATTTTTCTCTTTTTTTGATTTTTACTCGAGGACGAGCAAAAAGATAAGTGTGGGGGTGTGATAGGTAGTGAAAAATGCATAATTGACATCATATATACCATCGCATTTGCACATTTATTCATATTATAATGCACAATTATTAATATTTCTTTATTTAATATGTGCAGGCCTCAAATTATCAATTTAATAAAGAATAAAGCTAAAAGAGCCCAAAAGCCCAGATCCAAGCCCATGTTTGAAGCCCAGGTGAAGAAGCGCAAATACAAAGATTCAAAATGCAAATACAAGGGCTAAAAGTTGCAAATATCAGAAATTAGGGTTGGATAGACTTTTATCAACCCTAAACACCTGCGGGATAAAGATAAAAAGCCAAGATAGAGAGGAATTTCGTGGAGAGAGGATTTGAAGAAATCTGGATTAAGAGTAACTTGATTACCAAGTTATCCCTAAAATCTAGATTAAAAGACCAGGATCCACCTTCCAGAAGCAAACGGCCATATGGACGGACCAGGAGAGGCCACGCGCCAAAGCGCGTGGCCAGAAGCCAAGAGATTGCCGCGGAGGCGCGGCAAAAGCCGCGCATACGCGGCATTTTAGATAGACCTGGCCACCAGATTTCGTTGACAGGTTTATATGGGACTCCTCGACATTCTGCCTATAAATATCTGTGCATTCGCAACAGGGAGGGGCATGCGGAGGCGATTAGGGTTTTCTTTAGCCATTGTTTTCAGCAAGTTGTAATTTTTCCGTTCTATGTACGTTGTGGAGAAAATTGAGCTTTGTAATTGGAGATCTATTCTGCAATAAAGGTTACTTTCTTCTTCACATTTAAATTCTTGTTATTTTATTTTTCTTTCTCTGTGATTATTTGCTTCGGTTTTCATCTATTATTTCTTGTTTCCTTCTTCTTTTTTTTCCTTCTCGTTAAATAAAAAAAATAAATAAATAAATATTGAAAAGATCAAAAAAAAAAATGATGAACTAAATCCCTCTAGTGGTTTGCTGAATTTCTTAAAGCAACCCTAGAGCAGTTAGGCATTGGTTTGATGGATGACAACTTTTGAAACCCTAGGTTTAAAGTAGATGCTTGAAGATTAAACAATAATTAGTATTCTAATCTAATATCACAACATTAATTAATTCTTCACATTTCATATCTAAGAACTTTGACAATGCAACCTCAAGGTAAGACTTCTTTTGTGTTGTGCTTAGATGTTAGGATGAAAAAGTGTTGGACTTTTTAGAGTGATGTTGGTAAGATTCTAATTATCTTCTCTTGCTTGCATATAAAAAAACCTAGGATAAAATTCCTATATTCCAATATGATGATCAATAGCCTTGACTTGCAATAGGGTTGTGGTAGAAGATCAGCAAAACCACGTTTTTAATCTCTTATATTCATCACAAATCTAATCTCTCTCCTATTTTCTGAAGCATACAAGGGAATCGGCCGAAAAGCTTGCATCGCATCCTTCCCTGAGGATCACGACCCGCTTAAGCCCTAGCTACAGCGGATTCGCATTGAGAAGAATTCTGAACCTTTATTTCAATTATTAAATTCTCAATCAGGTAGTGGGAGGAAAATAGGAAGTGAGAAAACTCATTTTCCACTTCTCTTGTTTGTTTTGAACCGAAAATGAGAAATGAGAATCTTTTTCCTTTTTTTCTTTTTTCCTATTACACTTTTTTTTTACGTTATTATTTTCTCATTTCAGGGTGTTATAGTTTAATTTTGTGGTCATGTAAATCTCACTTGTAATAAGATAACTTAATGTATTAAATTTTAATGTAATGTAAATCTTACTTGCAGTACAAAAATGTCATTTTAGAAGTAATATTTAATTTAATATTATTTTGTGGTCAATTTCGAGGTCAATTTTTTCATTTTTATTTTCACATTAATAATCAAATATTGAAAAACGCAATATATTTTTTCATTTTCACATTACAATTAAATATCGAAAAATTTATTTTTACAAATCTCAATTTTTCACTATAATTTAACATTTTTCTACTTTCACTTTTCAATTTCCCGCCCCATTTCATGAATCCAAACACCCCTTGATTGAATTCTCCATGACTGACTTTGAATGGATACTAAAGGGATTACTATTCTGAAAATTATCTCGATTGATGAATATCAATTAGTTTATGCAAGAATATATTGAAACTATCAGCAATTAGAGTGAGTTGCAGATAATTCGAAAAGCATACAATGGGGACAAAACATGGATCGTTCCAATCAAAATAAGTATTTATCATATATGACCAAAAAATAAGTACTTTATCATATATGACCAAAAACAGTTGAGAAGTAATGAGGAAATCATTACAATGAAACTACGTTGTAGGAAATCCAAATTTCAAACCAGTTATTAGGAAATTACATCAACACAACTAATGTTTACTGGTCTGGAAAATTCCCGGTCCCTATTCGAAATATTTCGGTCAATATGAGCATTACAATATGGAAGCTCTGTGCAGCCTTTGGTGTTTCGGCCGTAAATGTCGGCACAGAGTTCTCATCGAGCTGAAACGAGAATTGCTGGAAATTAGACTTCTGTATAGATTTGACAGTGTATAACTCGATGACCCAGAGTGAGGGACTGAGACAAGCTGAAAGTTATAGTAGAATACATGATTACTGCAACAAACAACAAAAGAGTATAACACGACCAATAACTGTAGTAAATATTCAGAACAAACAGCGCAAACACCAGATATGAAGTGATAAATGACAGATAAAGAGATGTACTCACAAATATGACTGATCAAGCAAATATACAGAAGGAAAAATGATACAAAAGAACAATTCTAAAATAAATACACAATGATTGACGTCAGTGAATATTTAAATTACACACCCCTATCCAATCAGAGGTTTCTCGCGAAGCCAGATTGGTTGAAAGCGATAAAGAAAACGATATAGACTTACAAATTACGCTCTCTTGACTCTCCAAAAGAAAACATGGGATTAAAGTAAAAAAAAAAAGCTTCAAAGTAAAATAATTTGCTTCATTGTTTGAGAAGGGGACCCCTCTTCTTCTTTAGCTTATCAAAAACCGCTTTTACATGAATACAGCTAGCCCAAAGCTCAGTAACTACTAAAATTACCATAACTATATGTCACTCTCTTTTCTTCATGTGGTCTCTAATTTGTTGTTTCTTAAACTGTATTATCCTATATTTTAGATATTTTTTACTTGCAAAAATTTAGAACTTGAACATACCATAACATGAAACAAATAAACTGCAACAAAATCAAGATAAATGAATAAATAAATAACAAAAATGAAGCTGATCTGTGGAGAAAGCAGTTGAGTTAGTCACTGTCTTAGAGGAAAAAGACCCCACCCTATTGCTTGTTGTTGTGTTTCAGTTTTAGCATTGAGGGGTATGTCTACTTATAGGTTAAATAGCACCCCCAATCCAACAGTTATATTTCAGATTTACGGGTAACAGGCGAGTTAATGCGCACGTTCTAGATCTCGAAATCTGTAACCAGCAACAATAAATGACAATAAATGATCAAATTTTGAATTAGTCAAAAATTAAAAAGAAAGGAAAATAAAATAAAAAGGAGCTCGCATACGTGTCGCGGCCGACTTGTGCCGCCACTGGCGTGGCGAGGTGGCCTGTGTGGTGTACCCTTCTTGTAGCATATAAATCATAACAAATAGGATGATGAATGATTGATATTTAAAAACCTTTCTTGTTCATATCATATTCTATGTGAGACTTAATAAATAAACTAAACTGTACACTATAGAAATATTCTAACTTTTCCTTGGTTGTGTCCACTCAACCCCAATAGTCCCCTCAAAAGCTTGAATTTCATGAAAGACAATAAATCAATGAATAATTAAAAAAACAAAAACATATAATGTAGACAAAGATTGAGCAGCCTCACACTCTAGATTCGGGATAGGTATCTTACGGCCTTGAACTTGCTCTTAGTGAATTTCATTGTAATCTTAGAGGCATAATGGACTAAGTTTTGAATTATATCTCTTTATCAGAAATTTATAAAGATGCATATATTATGTCCTCATCTATTGAGTGTGCATGTTGAGCATTAATTGTCATGTCACAATAACCGACTCATGAGAGTTTTTAGGGGTCAACCTACCCCCAACAACAATCGTCACAGCTCCTCTCATGTAGGTAAGTCCTTCAAGGATACTACAACTAAATATTATACCCTCCACAAATCGCATGTTGGACTTATTAAGAGTTTAAATTCAACCTAACCAGTTATCATAAGAGCATCATCATCATAGAGAAGGGGTAATAGCTAGACAAGCTACAAATAAGATATAATATATATGGATCGATGCTCCACACGAGTGTTACCAGTCCAGCTTGTTTTATCACATTGAACCTTATTAATGAGAATAACTCGCCAATCAAAAAAGTTGGGTTCACACTATCGGTGAGTTTCAAATTGGACTTAATCCCATCTTTCTCGATGTATCTGGGACCACACTCCTAGAAAGACCCTTTGTCAATGGATCAACAATATTCTTTTTTGACTTTACAAAGTTCAGAATCACAATTTTGCCCATTAGGTATTTAACTGATTTCATCTGATCTGAATATGCATGTTCAATTTTAACTTGTTTTAGTAACTCAACGGCAAATCTGGAATCAGTATGAATAGAAATAGGAGGTACACGTTTAGGCACTATAAGAAATTTAGGTATTAGATCCTTTAACCATTTAGCTTCTGATTAAGTAGTATTCAGCGTAATAAGCTCGGTCTTCATGGTGCCCCTAGCATTCATTATTTATTTGTAGAATTTTTAGGATACAACTGCACCACCAAACATGAATACAAATCTAGTAGTAGACTTCACACTGTCGGTGACCCAATTGGCGTCATTATATCCTTTATAGCATCAGAATATCCAGTGTAAGTCAAACAATAATCAATAATGCTTCTGAAATATTTGAATACTCTTTCTAATGCAATCTTATATTTTTTTTTGTTACGATTACTAGTGTCTACTTAGTCTACCAATTACATAGGCAATATTAGATCTAGCCATGTTAGACACATATAGGAGTGAACATATTAGTTGAGAATATTTTAGTTAAGAGACTAGATCACCGGTGTTTTTCTTTAGTGAAATTGAAAAATCAAAGGGTGTGGAAATAGGTTTGCATTTATAGAAATCAAATTTGTGTAACATTTTCTAATGTTGTGAGAAAGGCTTCAAAAAATTCCTCTATATTTCATGGATATCTTCATTCTTCGAATCATATATGTAAGTTCTAAATCTTTCATGTCAAAATTTTGAGAAAGATAATCCTTGACCTTTAGAATTGTCTTAAGAGAAGTTCCAAAGATAAAGAATGTCATCTACATAGAGACAGAGAATGAGATAATCATTGTCTATTATTTTTGAATAGATACACTTATCATGTTCATTGATAGTGAATCCGAAATCTACAATGACCTTGTTGAATTCCTGGTGTCATTGTTTTGGTGCTTTCAGCCCATATAAGGATCTCACCAATTTATAAACTTTCTTTTCATCATGTCATTTAGCTATGAACCTTCTGGTTGGTTCATATAAATTTCTTCTTAGAAATCGCCATTCAGGAAAGCAGTCTTGATATCCATTTGGTGAGTTAACATTTTATGGATAGAAGCAAGTGTCAAAAGAACTTTAATAGTAGAGATTCTGATAACAAGAGAGTAGGTGTCGAAGAAATCAATATTCTTTTGCTGGGTGTAATCCTTAGCAACTAATCTGGCGTTATACTTGTCAACAATGCCATCAGGTTTGAGTTTCTTCTTGAATATCTATTTGCATCTTATAGGTTTGCATCGTGGAGGTAGATTAGTGAAAACCCATGTATTGTTCTCAATTATGGATTTAATCTTACTGTCAATGACTTTTTTCCATAAAGGAGATTCAGATGCGTTCATTACTTCCTTAAAGAATTTAGGATCATCTTCAACAAGATAGATGAAAGAATCTTCTCCAAAGTCCTTGAGAATCTTAGTTCTTTTGCTCTTTAGTTCTGTGTCAGTGAGTGGAGCAAAACTAGATGAAGAAATATCAGAGGCAGACGAATACAAGAAGGATCAGAAGGAACTTTAGATTTAAAGGAAAGATGTTTTCAAAGTAAACTGCAACTCTGACTTCAATGATTGTATTGTTAGATATTCACTGACCTCATAGTTAATCACTAAGAAATGGCTAACATTGTTATCTAGTGCATATTTAATAAACATAGCATCAACTATTTTGGAGCCAATTTTCTTTTCTTGCGCTCAGATATTGAAACTTTACCCAAACAACCACATAATTTGAAGTATGGATGTTAGGAATTTTACCCTTTCAATGTTCAGAGGAAGTAATGTCAGAGTCTCTTTAGGGAACCTTACTGAGGATATAACAAGTAAAAAGAAGAGCTACACCCAAAAGTTTTTGGGTGCACCAAAGTTGAGTAATATACAGTTCACCATATCCATGAGTGTTCTCTTTTTCTTTTTGACAACACTATTGGACTGTGGTGTGTAGCGAGAAGTCACCTCATGAATAATGTCCTGTTCTTAGCAGTATTCAGTTATTTCAGTTGAGGTGTAGTCTCCCATGATTAGATCTTAGGATCTTAATTTTTTTTCAAGTTGGTTCTCAGGTTCGGTTTTATACACCTTGAACTAATTGAGTATCTCATCCTTGAATTCGAGAAGATAGGCATAACAAAATCTGGAATGAACATCTATGAATGTCAGAAAGTATCTTTTACCGCTTCGGATGAGAACTCTATTTTAGTCATACACATCACATAGATAAGTTTGAGGGGTACATAGTTGCTTGTGATAGAAGGGAAAGGTTTTGTGACTTGTTCTCCTTGAAAACATATTTTACACTTGGCATCGAAGCCAGAAGACGAAAAGGTCATGAGAATGAGATTTAAATTAATCATTTTTTCATATATTTAAAGTTATGTGCCCTAATATTCCATATCAAACATTACAATATTCAACATTTAGAGCAACATGAATAGGAATTTTATAATCAAAAGGATTTATTATATTAAGCCTAAAAGGATCATCAGTGACAAAACCTTTGCCAATAAATACATTATTTTTGGAAGCTATAAATTTATTGATTATTTAACAATCTTATATCAAGTTCTCAGAAGATGAGATTCACTTATTAGATTCATCCGAGAGTAGGTATGCGCAAGAGGCCTTGAGGGATAGAACTTTGCCAGAAGTGATCTTCAGTTCAATGCGTTCACTTCTTTGGTGGACTTATCTGTCACACTCACGCTAACTCCATGTTGTTCCTAATAAGATTTAAACCAGAAGCAATCAGTACAGACATGAATATTTACTCCTGAGTCTAACCACTAATCTGAAGAGAAGATGAGAGAATTGACAATAAGAAGAGAATTTGCTAACCTAAAGTTGTTGGGATCTTATTCCACCATGTTAACTTTGTGCGTGAAGTTTCCTCCCTTCCCTTTTGCAACAGATTTGAATGGTTCTTTCTTTTAGTGAAAGCACTGAAGAGCCAAGTGATTGGTTCTCCTTCAGACATAGTATGACTTCCCATCATACTTATGGCTAGAGGTTTTAGGTTTAAAGAAAAAGGAATGAGAGTGATTAGATTTCTTGAATTTCTTTTCCTTGGGATTTATATTTTTTCGCTTAAGCTTATCTTTTATCAAGTTCACTTTAACTTTCATTTCATTCTTGATTTGAATTTGAGTTTATGCTGGTTTTCAATGCGAATCGCCTTAAGAGCTTGAATCAAAATTAGATCTCCTTGCTTGTGACGAAGGTCTCCAACAAAGTTTGACTAAGATAGAGGAAGTTCATTAATAAGGCATGAAACTTTATAATCATAAGGAAATTGGTTTCTCTTAGATTGGAGATGACGGATATAGTCTTGGAACTCATGAATTTAATCATTGATGGGTTTGCTATCAACCATCATAAACTTACTGAAGGAAGAGAAATTGAATTGTTTGACTTCATCTTCATTGAGGCCATATTATTTCTCTAGTGTATCCCACAATTCTTTGGCACTCTTGTACTCATAATAAATATTATACAGATACACTAAGAATTCTATGACAATAATGATAGTCTATCTCTTCAGATTTCATGAAGATGTGAGTAAAAGAAAGAGATGGAAAGGAAACCCTAGTGGAAGTTTCAGGAGGGGACACTGGAAGAAAATGATTATAATAATAGGCGACACTGATTGTTATTATTGTATAATTAAGTTATCACGCTTGCCATTTGTGTATGATATTTGTGCTACTGTGTTGAGTCAGCTGACTTGCTTATTTTTGAGTTTTCATACCACTTTCTTATTTCTGTTATTATATAAAGACAACTCGGGTTGTATGAACTCAGCCTATGGTGACATGAGGTTTAAGGTATATCTATGAGAGTTTTCTTGTTTTGATTATCCCCTTGACATATCAATTTCGTAAATCCGTAATCTGAGTTTGCATAACCAGTTTTGTCCACATCTGCTTTACTTGATGCTTTATTGCCTGCCGGGTGTGCCTATACTCATGACACAATTTTCAATAGATGCTTATTTGTTCGAATTTATCGATACACGCGTGTTTGCCTGTGCACGCCACTTGGCATCATCGTATGTACTCGTTGGGATGATTTCTGATAACCCTGGACTTATATGTTCAGATCTCGGAGCTTGGACCGTAGCGTTCTTCCCAGTTGAAGACCAACCTATTAGACTGCGCAGCAGAAGTGTGGCGGATCAGCGTCAGATCATCCGTATCCATTTCCTTTTAGGTCCCTCTTGATCGGCTCTTAATATTTTTCTTACTGGTTCAGAGTCACTGTTATACTATTTACTCTTGTAACTTTTTGTTATTCATGTATTTGTGTCCTGGCAATATAATATTGATAAAATATTGGATCACGCTCCGTGATAACACTGTATTTGTACTATTTTATTGGAATGTATATCACCACTGTGCTTCTGCACTATGATTCTTACAAATTCTGATGCTTAGCGTATATATGTGGGGGTATTTCTGCCCTGCGCATATACGTCACAGTAACGTTTCCGTACTCGCGAGATCGGGACGTTACAAAAAAATGCCATATTTCTGGGTCTTTATAGGGCTGCGACCATGATCGCAGTCTCTTTAAGAGGGCTGCGACCATGATCATTGTCCTCACAAAATGTCTTATTTACTAGTCTTTATAGGACTGCGATCATGGTCGCAGTCCTCATTATTAGGACATGTTTCTAAGTTTTTATAGGACTGCGATTATGATTGCAATCTTCACAAAAATATCTTACTTTTTTTAGTTTTTAGTAGGACTACGATCATTATTAAGATTGCAATCATGATCGCAGTCCTTACAAAAACACAATTTTCCAATCTATATTAGGACCGTAATAATGATCGCAGTTCTTACAAAATGTCAAAATTTTCAATTAATAAAAGAACAATGTCCTCTCCTTTTACCATTCCTTTTAATTCTCTTTTTTCCATTCCTTTTGATTACAAATGTCCAGGGAGACTCTTCGTCTTCGCTGCTCGGTTTTTTCTTAAACATGAAAATTGAAAAAGAAAAAGAGAATGACCCACCTCCATCACTCCCCCCTCCTCCTCCGCTGAAACACCCCGTACCCCTTGCTGCCACCTCCGTCGCCGGTGTCACGGCGGTCTTCACCTCTGCCGTCCCCGCTCACAGGGCGGTGCTAGTACTTACTCCTCCTTTTGCCCTCTTTTTTTTTCATTTACTTGAAATTGTTACTTGTTAGGGCTCCGATCTTGTTGATGTCCCATCTGTAAATTGTTCTGTAGCTCATTATGTTAAAAAAAATTTGCTTTGACGCAAATGTGATTAGTGTATTTAGAGACACAATTTAAAATTTTATTCAGGACATTAGATTTTCCAACACCGGCACTGATTCTGACTTTTTCTTGGTAGTGTCTAATCAATCACAGCACTGACGGCCCGAGCCTACTTCACTCGCACAATGTCTGCTTCCTCCTGCTCCTCTGTAAAGCTCTCATGACCTATTCATGTGACCTTGAGGTCTACTGAAAGATGAGTACAGTTGATTCTCATTCCACTGCAATCGTCGTCAAAGAGCCAGTGCCTGGTATTAAAGGGAGAGTTCCTATTGAACCACCACCGCCTGCTCGCCGCGCTGTGATCTTCAGAAACAACAATGTGAAAGGAGGGTGCACTTGATGCATTGCTCTGCTCGACTTCTTGCTGCGCAGTTGGCGCTTCTCTTGCAGCGGCGATCACAATGGAAACATCTGAAGAGACTCTCCCCTTTCTTCCAGGGTTCGGTTCATGTGTGTGAGCCACACACACATACAATAAGAGGGTCAATCCCGCATTGACACGTGGATTGGAACTCTTATAATCTCTTATAATATGTGTGTGAGACCCACACACATATCATATTACAAGATATCCAATCTACGTGTCAACGCGTGATTAGCCCTCTTATTATATGTGTGTGTGGCTCACACACATGAACCGAACCCTTTCTTCCATGCTACCTAGCTAGCTACACCGATCTCCGTTCTCCGATTCTATGAATTTTTTGACTGACATAGGCAAGATACATGATGTTGTTTTGTTCACAAACACTCGGACTACAAGCTTCTCCCACTCATCTTCAATGCTACAAGTAATCCAACTGCATTTGCCTTTAAATTCTAATTCTACATAGACTCCTCACTTCTGGTCCATTTGTGATGTTGTTCTTTTGGAAAGGTGTTGAGGTGGTGAATAAGAGACCAGAAGGCTTCTTTTCTGTAAACTTTAGGTGTCTTCAGATTGAGTTGCCAACATAAAAGAGAGAAGCAAAGGAAGAAAAGGACAATCGGAACATTGAAAGAAAAGTTAAAAAAGAAAAAGAAATTGAGAGATTAGGTGGTAAAGTCTTCAATCCAACGCGACCCACTCAAAAAGTTTGGCTTTTTGGGATTGGTCTTGGTCAATAATTAGTCCATTGTAGTTCCTTTTTTTAGACCCATTAACATCCTTAATTACAATTAAGTTCACTATTATTTAAAGACCATGAGGAACCTTTTCTTCCTTTCTTCAGTTCCTTTAATTATTTATTGTGCTACCTTTTGTGTTGAAGTAGAATTTTATCATTGTTGCAAGCAGGGCCGGTTCTGAGATTTAAGGGGCCCTGTGTGAAAAGTGAACAAAGAGTTAGGGGTGACAATTGGGTCAGGTCTTATACGGGTCGACTCATAATCAGGTCAGGTCAACCCGACCCGATTATTTATACCCGACCCGATTATTTATACGGGTCAAAAATTCAAACCCAAACCCGACCTAGTATTTTGTGGGTAACAAATACTTGACTCTCAAATGAGTCAAAGTTCTATACTATTGAAATATAAGAAAATAATCATTAAACTTGTATGTGAGATGCTAAAATCATATATTTTTAGTGTAATTAACACTGCGACCATGGTAGCAGTCCTCAGAAAAAGACTGCGATCTTGGTCGCACTCCTTAGAAAAGATTGCGACCATGATAACAGTTCTCATAAAAACACTGCACCTTAATCACAGTCCTCATAAAAACTGCGATCATGGTAACAACACCCAAAATTGTGGTTAAAATTCAGCCATGTTGCGCCAGCTTAGAGAGTCTCTCTTAGCTGGCGGCTGAGTTTTCGAATTGCTCCAATTGGAATATTTGAGAGGTAACAAGTTCTTAACTCTCAAATGAATCAAAGTTGTATAATATTGAAACATAAGAAAATAATCATTAAATTATGCATGTGAGATGCTAAAATCATATATTTTAAGTGTAATTAGGATTGCGACCATGGTAGCAGTATTCAGAAAAAGACTGTAACCATGATAGCAGTTCTCAGAAAAACACTGCGACCTTGGTCACAGTCCTTAGAAAAGTCTGCGACCATGGTAACAGTCCTCAGAAAAAGACTGCGACCTTGGACGCAGTCTTTAGAAAAGACTGCGACCATGACAACAGTCTTCATAAAAACACTGCGACTTAATCACAGTCCTCATAAAAAATTGCGACCATGATACCAGGACCAAAAATTGTGATTAAAATTCAGCCACATTGCGCCAGCTGAGAGAGTCTCTCTCAGCTGGCGGCTGAGTCTCCAAATTGCCCCCTACACAAAGCCTTTTTTTATATACTTATAAAAAATATCAATTAACACTAGCATCAAAAAGTATCATCAAAAAATTATCCTCCTCGCATTTTTAGCTGCAAATTCACTAACTAAGTCTTTAACATCAATTTTATCTATAAAATCATTTTCAATAGATATCAAAGCTAGTCCATTTAGTCTTTCTTGTGACATGGTCGATCTCAGATAAGATTTTAATAATTTTAATTTTGAAAAACTTCTTTTTGCAGACGCGACTGTAACAGGTATAATCAATAATATTCTATAAGCAATACATGCATTTGGAAAACAATTTTGTACTTTTAAGAAATTCAGTATATCAATAGTCGTCTTTGTTTTTTTGGTAAAACCTCTCGTAAGATTTTTAGTTCTCCAAATAAATCTTTCCCATCAAGATCAGAAAACATTTCATGTTTTAAAATAATTTCAAGATGATCACAACAATCTTTCAAATGATTATCGTCCAATGAATTTAACTTCTCTGAACCAAACAAAAATCCAAAAATATCTTCATATGCTTTATATTGCTCAAATCTTTTCTTAAGTGAACCAATAGCTTGATCTACAATATATAAGAAATAATTTATTCTAAAAGATTCTTCAACTGATTGCGTTGTCTCTTCATTAACATTCTCGTCAAAATGTCTTTTTCTACGAATTTGACGTTTTACTTGAAATACGTGATCAATTTCCATTTCAATAGCAATTTCTTTAGCAGTAATCATAGCATGTGTGAACCCAATTTCTCTGTAGTTCTCAAAAAAATTAATCAACTCTTTTACTTGATCTATCGCAATATCAATAAGCATATCTTTAGATTGTAAAGATTTTCTAACTAAATTAACAACGAACAATATCTCATACCAAATAATCATGACTAATAAAAATTCAAAATTTTCAAGTTCATGTGTTGCTAAAGAATCAGCTTCACTTCTTATTTTGGAGTCATTATCAGTTTCTACTAACTGAAGTAAAGCTTCTCTTATTTCAAGTACTTGAATTCTAATTGCTTTAACGCTTTCAACATGACTTTCCCAACGTGTCGCCGACAATGGCTTCACAGTTAAACCTTTTACATTGTTTATTAAAATTTGTCATCGCTTTGTAGAGTGAGAAAATAATGTATAAATACGTTGTACCACTTCAAAAAAAAATCTTTTGCTTTACCACAACAATTTGCAATATCATAAATGTTAAATTAAGACTATGACAACCACAAGGTGTGTACAATGCTCTACGATTTATATCAAGTAATTGTTTTTGTACACCTTGATTTCTCCCTCTCATATTAGACCCATTATCGTATCCTTGACCTCGTACATCATCAATCATTAAGAGTTTTTAGTACATCTTGCAATTCTTCAAAAAGTCCTTATTCGGATGTATCATTAACTTTTAAAAATTCTATAAAAAAATTCTTCTATTTTTATTGGGTTTGTAAAAACATCGACACATCGTAATATTAAAGTCATTTGTTCTTGATGTTGCATCCGGAGTACAATCAAGTATTACTGAAAAATATTTAGCTTTTTTAATTTTTTGAATTATTGCACTTTTGATTTTAGAAGCTAACATATTTATCAATTCATTTTGGATGTTATGACCAAAATAATGATAATGAATTTCATCATGGTCAATACGTCGAACGTGTTCTTTCATTATTGAATCCCACTCTGCAATCATTTCAATTAGGCCGAAAAAATTTCCATTATTATTTTGATAAATTCTCTCATTTGTTCCTCAAAATGTCAAGTTATATTTAGCAAGATATTTCACAACAGAAATTATTCTTTATAATACTTTTTTCCAATGTTCATTCTCTTTTTAATTTGCTCTTGAATATATTTATTTCATTTTTCTTTAATCTTATGCGTAAATCAAGCCAAGTGCTCATGTTAGCGATGTGCTCATTAGTTGTTTCATGTTCTTTAAGCCTAGAACTAAGATATATCCAATCATTAAATCCTTCATTTACTAACTGACTTTTTGGAAACCATTTTTAAATAATTTATAACAGAAACAAAATACTTTATCGATATCTTTTGAATAAACTAACCATTCCCTATCATGTTTCTCTCTATTCGATAAATGTCGAGTGTAAAATGTCGAAGAGAAACATCTTCCTAATTTATCTTTGGGACCTTTTTGGACTAATATGTCTCTTATAGGACCATTTTCCACTAATAGATCTCTAGAATTTGTGTCAAAATTAGCCCAAGTTTTTGGATCATAAATATTCAAATTCATAAGAATGGACTGATCTGATTGTTCATTGCATAAAATATTTTCATTTTCATTCACATTCTCATTCTCATTTTTATTCACATTCTGTCCTAAATCATTAACATTTTCATTCTCAATCTCATTCTGGCCTAAATCATTAATGTTTTCATTTTCAATTAGATTTTTAACTAAATTTTGTGTTTCTTTAACAATGAATTTATCAAGAGCTCCACTCTGAGATTGAACAAATTGCTCATTTTTCTTTTTTTATTGCGTTTATCAGATCCAGAAGGGTACTTTCTAGGAGGCATTTTTATAACAAAACAAGTACTATTATAATTAAATTGAAAGAAGTTAAAAGATTCAAAATAATATAACCTGACTTGAAGCTTTGAATGATGAGCTGCTTGGTGAAGAAAATGAGTTGAATATGAAGGAAAATCCTGAGAAGAAAAGAGAGAAAATTAATATAAGTCTGATGTTTAATGCTTTTTGTTTAACATCCATATTGTGATTGTAGAAACAAGCCAAGCAAAACCAAGTTAATCGGATGAAAAATCAGCATGATCATATTATGATAGAGAGACAGTGATAATCTGGTACAGGATAATGAAAAAAACAAAAACTAAAATCAAAATTAACAAGCAAATAGAAAGAAATTCTCAAGGATTACATGATTATATCAAAATTAAAAGACTTAAAGGGGTTGCTACCTTGTTGATCTTCTCTTTGTTTTATGTTTCGATTCTCTGAGGAAAACAAAGAGGTGCAGTTTAAGACTTGAGAGTTGAGACTTGAGACTTGAGAGAGAGAGAGAGGAGAGAGAGAGAGAGAGAGAGAGAGAGGTGTAATGAAGAAGAAAGATCAGATTCAGAATAGGAGAGAAGACTTGAGAGTCTGGGACTTGAGAGAGAGAGAGAATAAAGAAAAAGAGGTGGGGACTGAGAATTTGTTTTTGATTGGTTCTAGTTGGTAGTAGGTGAAGCCGAAGAGACGAAAAGTGAAGGCTGCGCTGTGAAGACGAAGAGACGCAGAGCTTTAATTTTCAATTTTTTTTAACACCCTATAATTTGATCTAATTTTTTTTTAACTATTTGGTCGAGCTGTTGACTCTAAGGCCCTCAAACTTGGGGGCCCTGTGCAGCAGCACCGGATGGATCGCATCTGGGCCGGGCCTGATTGCAAGCTTTGGTAATGTTTTTGTTTTAACAAGACGAAACAGAAATTTTCCACCGATTGCGCCGCTCTTTCACCATTTGTGCAAACTGAGCATCGAACTTGATAATGGACAAAAATAACTTCTTGAGTTCTTTGTAAGTCAGGGAAAATTACAATTTGATTGTAGGGGCTAGCAATTTTTGGTACCTGCATGATAATAAATAGATGGGCTACACGTCCTAAAATCTCATTTGTTTATGTTAACAATCATGCAGCTTAAGCTCATGTAGCAAAAGGAAAACAACAATTATGAGTTATTTAATGTAATTATACTTTGCATTGAGGCTCATCTCATCCCTTCAGTCTCACTAAAATTTTGAGGATTTTTTGAGAAACTAATTGTTGGCTTAGACCGAGTTACAGCGTGCTCCACTTCTTCATATATTATTTTAGGCCATTTTTACTTTTTCATATATTACTGTTGACTCACTTTTATTTTGATTTTTTCGAGCAACTTTATTCCTGAAATCGAGTCTGATTTGTTGAAATATTTATTTATTTACACAAATATATATTATTAAAAATCACAGCCCATTCTAAAATTTATGGATGAGCCTAGCAACAGACCACTCAAACGAATCAAAACATGAAACATGTCCTCGAATTGCAAATCTGACTCGTCAGCGGGTCCGTTGAGTCACCGCTAACGTCTGTCGTCCTCTCCTTTATTTTTGCACTTTGGAAAAGTGAACTTGCCGTTTTACCCATCTCCAAATAACGACGATCCTTTTCAGAGCCCAATTTTGCCATGGTTAAAAATGACATTTACTATCTGCAAGCCACGTCACCATTTTCAGACTTAGACCACGCAATCCCGTGCCCGGCACGGGCGGTGTTCCGCTGTCACTTCTGGCCTCTGAACCCACCGTAGCGCGTCACGTGTCGTAGGTGCCGGCCGGGAGCTCTCCGTCCTCTGTAATTTCCTCGTCAGAGCGGGAGGTAACTGTAAAATAACCAACTAGACCACGCCGGTTCATTCGCAGGGAGGGCCCACGTATCATGTAAAGGTGAAAGTCGAGTGCGTGCGAGACGGATGAATAAAAAATTGAGAGGGGGCAGTGTTCTTCACGATAAAATGGCGAAGCAACCTCACATTTCTTCCCTCTCTTTCTCGGCCCGTTTCTCTCCAAACACTCGCCTTTATATTTTCTATTTTCTTTCTTCACTTGTGTCGTTCTCTCTCTAAACCCTAGAAATCGATCTCGAAGAATTCCTCGATTTCTTCCCCGAAAGATTTCCTATTCTCTGCAAACCTCTCTCAAGGTAAGCATCGAACAGTGCTCTGATCCCTTTCTTTCGCCCTCTTCTTTTTGATTCCTCTTGTTTCTTGATTCGATGATTTTCTGTGATTTTAGGGATTATAGCGGGGATTGATTGGGTTATAGGGTGCTTGGGGCTTTCAGCTTCGATCTGAACCTTTCTTTACGCTGAAATAGTGCTTTTGAGTGGAAATCTAGGGTTTGTTCCTGGTGTTCTGAGTGAATAAATCGGGCCTTGGTCTCATGAGAAGCGTTAGGGGGATGCAGAGATTGGTTTGGGGAGGGGAAATCTCACTCGGCTGGAAAGAATCCTTCAGCCAAGGGATTGGAATCACTGCGCCAAAGGTTAGAACACGAGATAAACCTTTGGGTTCGAACCTTTGAGGTCGGAAGGGAAAGAAGTAAGAATAAAAGAGTGGAAGACACGAGAAAGTTGAGGTCTTTCATAAATTTTAGACTATGACTCGAATCCTAGTCCAGCGAGGTTCTGGTAGTTCTTCGTCGAGTCAGAGCCGCCCATCAACGAGTTCACTGCCTCAAAGCTCTGTGTTTAATGCTACATCAACATCAAAGGAGGAGGAACAAGAAAGGGAAGTCCTTCAAGATCCCGGTCGCTTAGATGAACTTATAGAACAAGCAGAGGGTCCCAAGGATAAATCCGTAGTAAATTATGATGAATATTTGCCCGAAAGCTGTCAGGGTATTAGTGTAAGTACGGGTTCTGGTGAAATTGTTGATAAAGAAAAGTCTGGTGTTAATGAAGCTGTGGACTCTGTGAAAGATTTGGAAGTGGATGACTCAGGAGGATTGGGTTTAGGCCCATCTCAGATTGTTCCTCGGGGTTCGATTCCGCCTCCACCTCCTGCGCCTCCTCCAAAGCCGCGTGCTTCAAACTTCAGTTCGAGGCTAACGGTGCTTGGTGGTGGTAATGCAGGAAGGGTTGGTTCTCCTAGAAGGCCATCTGGATGGCCTATTGTTTCAACTCGATCGTCCCCTTCTGAATCTCGGCCATCTTCTCCCAGGTCATATGCTGAAGGCGAAGGTTACAACAGTGCAGATGAACAGGGCCCTTGTTTTGTGTCTTCTTATGATGATGCAGTAAGTTTTTACATTTCATGGTTTTTATCAATAATGTTACTGACGGCGGCTTTACTTTTTATAATTTTGTGGATTCATTATAATTTTAAATCTATCTGTCTAATAAAAATGTTGTAATCTAAATGCTAAGGTGCCAAAAAAGACAATTGGATGCAATAATAAAATGAATAGTGGAATGAAACGGGGTGCCATACTCCACCTTTTATTTTGAAAAAAAATAATGCAAAAGGTGGATCAATATGGCTTATAAATTGTAAGAATAAAGTAGAAAACCTAATAAATGAAGAGCGAAATACTATTAGACCTCATCTGCCGAATGCCATCGTATGCGATAGGTTAAAGAAAATAACATGTCATCAACATTGACAACAAAGAGCTTAAAATGATATCAACCTTAATTTCTGTTGCCTAGTACTCAGAAGTTTATATACCATGTCCTTCATGTTCACTCAACATTCTGGATTATTTTCAAATTGAAATTGTGTCATGTTCATTGTAGTGGAAAATTCTTAATAGGCGTTGTGCCTCATCTGTAGACCCATATAATGATCGACTGCTCTTTTTGACTGTTGTTCCTTTTATGTGTGCCTACCTTTCTCAACCATGATTTAATTTATGCGTGCATTAGTGCGTGTAGGCGGACATGCGCTTCTCAACCATGAGTTATATATTATTACATCCATAAGCAGAAATTTCATGCTTATCTTGCATGATATATAATTCAAGTCAAGTTTATCTTGGTTTTTAAAATTAATTTGCTCCTCTTTTTTCTTTCTTTCTTTTTTTTTTACTGGTAAATTTGGTGGTAGGTGATATTTGAAGGGAGTTTTTACTAGCTTATGCTTCTATTCCCCTTTGAATAATATATCTGGCATGATATATTGATCAAAGTCAAGTTTACGTTGGTTTTTAAATCGACTTTCTCCTTTCATTTGTTCATTCGTTCATTCGTTCTTTCATTCTTTCTTGGGAAATTTTGTAATACGTGATATTAGAGGAGTTATTACTAGCTTATGCTTCTATCCCACTTGCATTGTGCCTGTAGTTCTTTTTCATGCATAAAGATTTGGTAAACCTTGTATCGCTCTCTTCAATATGTGTTGCTGTTAAGTTTTCCTCCACTGGGGAGATATTTATCAATATAAAGCATGCATGATGTTATTGAGACGGTGTACTAATTCTTGGTTGCTCAGTTTTGTGCTGAAGTAATCAATATTAATGTCTTCTTTGATACAGTTCATGCCTACATAATGATTACACAGTTAAATGGGGCATATTGTTATGGAATTCACTCTCATGAAAGTGTAATTCAGACAGCTTTAATAATAAGGAAATTATACATATCAATACATATGCCTTTTACTAAACAATTTATTTATTTTCTGACATATCATTGAAGCATAGGAAATTTGTAGTTGGTTTTCTTGGAACGTAGAACTGGATGTCTCTGTAACTTAACTGCGCTACAACCATTTAGGTCATAGGTAGGTGAATAAGATGTTAAATAGAGCTATTTAATATGATAGCATTTATATCCATTCTGGGTGTTACTGCTAGACATGAATAGGGTCCGTGCTACAAGCATAACACAATTTTCTCTTTAACCTCACCTTGATGGAAATATGGCTAGTTATTTTCCAGATAGCTGAGAGTTTAATAAATTTAATACAAAAGTATGCACCTTGCCACTCCTATTTTGGAGGTATGTCCTAATTAAATTAAAGTAAGAAGAATTGTTTACTTTTGTTTTGATGACTATGAAGGACTACTATGCCTTTTGCAACTTGGTAAATAGAAAGGGTTAAGGATGTCAGATGACACCTTATTGGTGCCATGCAATATCTCATGTTGGCAAGGCAATTGAATGTTCTCAGAAGACTTTATGATTACTGACTATAAAACCCTTAAATCTAATCTTTTTTTACTGACTATAAATCATTACTGCATTCTTTAATGATGTGGCTTCTGCATGATTTTTTTAGATGATTAAATAATGAAGAACCACATCGAGTCATGATGATGACAATTCCTCTGTTCTCTTTTCTGTGTTATTTGATCAAATTGTGATCCTATAGCTATTCAACCAGTTGATCCTAATTTCTTTTGAGATTCATCTGTAAATTTAAAATTTAACATAGATGTGATATTTGCAGGAGAGAGAACGTATGTTTGAGATTGAGATCAGGCGGACCAAGGGATTAGAGGTTAAAAGAATGGTAGAGGATGGAAATTGTCTCTTTCGTGCCATTGCAGATCAAGTTTATGGTGATCCTGAGGCATATGATATGGCTAGGCAAATGTGCATCGATTATATGGTATGAGTTCATCTGTTTAGGCTTTTAGGGAAAACTCTGTATTGTTATTTGCTGAAATTGAACCCTTTGATTGCATTCAGGCAGGCAATGATCCCGCAGGAGATTGTTTTGTATAGAGGCACCTTAAGGTTAATTTTCAAGAATGTTTTATTTTGGAACGCAGGAGATTGTTTTCTGTTATTTTGTTTTCAAAGACCACACTTTATATCACGTTTCATCAGGTCTAATTGCATAATTATTTCAAAAGTATTCCTAGAAAAAAGTTAGAATTTACATAAAATAGCTGTGAGGTATTTCATATGGTTGTATCATGTTCCATAGTTAGCTTTGCCAAGGCAGTATTAGCCTTCCTCTTGTCGTAGAATAGTGGGTTCAATTCTCCTCTAGAGTTATTTCTCTCTTTACGAAAGCTTTCTTTTCCCAGTGGGAGGGTTGGCCTACGCCTAAGGACCTTTCTAAAAGAACAATTCCATAATTTCCGATAATCTTTATTATTCATTCTTTACCATTCATCCTTTCATCCTTGCAAATTAAAAAAATAGGGGTTGCAGATGGGCTTGGGAAGCACAAAGCTCGGCTTTGGGCTTGTTCATTAACCAAAAAGCTGAGCTTTGGATGAAATATTTAAGCTCTTTTAAATTATTGAACGAGCTTTAGATTAGCTCAGGTTGAGCATCTCTCTCTCTCTCTCTCTCTCTCTGTGTGTGTGTGTGTGTGTGTGTGTGTGTGTGTGTGTGTGAATACTTGCCTAAGACAAGGATGGCAAACACAAGGTTATTCCATCATGACCTGTGGTATCACCAGGTTGAATAACAAAGGCAGTCTCTTCATAATGTAGGCAGCATATATCTGACTGACCCCCATGCCCTTTGCAATGGCAGGGTTCTCGTGCACTTTTGCTGCCTTTACCTATTGATCTTGGTATTTCTAGAACTCTCGTTTGATGTTTTAAAGCAAACTCAAAGCCGTACATTCTCGACCGTTGGTCCCAATAAAAGAATTTTTTTCCCTAAAAACAAAAAATCCTCGCTCCTGTTGAAACTTTTACCCCTCGGGGCCCTCTCCTCTTTAATCATCTAATATTATAAATAGGCTCGAGGTTTGGCGTGAGCTCATTGGTAATTCTTTCTGGCTCTTATCGGTAAATTAGAGAAAGCAAGCTGGAACACAATATTAAGGTCATTAAATGATAGATTGAACAGAAGCTGCCTCATTTAACAACTTTCTTCAAGATTTATTTTAGATAGGTTGCCTTTAATTAAATAATGTTTTTTTTGAAAGTTCTGAATTGTTTGTAATTATGCGCGGGTAGTAAATGCTTGATTCTGATGATGCTGGGTGCGTTGGCAATGACAATCATATTTATGTCTTCTGGACTCCAGGAAAGGGAGAGGGATCATTTTTCTCAATTCATAACCGAAGGCTTTACATCATACTGTAAGAGGAAAAGGCGAGACAAGGTATTTCTACTGGTTTTTGTTTTCTTTTGATTTGAAATGAATTGTCAATCTGACTTGACAGATATTGAATCCTTGACTTCATAGAAGTGTTAATCACAAGTGCTTCAATATTCTTAAGGGGTAAATGGTACTGGTTAAAAAAAATAATAATCAACCAATGTAATCTGTTCATTAGTAAATAGTAATTCTCAATGTGTTTGCAGGGTTTGGTCCGCATTAATATACTCTTGGCACTTTCATCTTGCAGTAGATTTCTATGTAGAAACTAAATGCTATTTAAATTTGAAAGTCCTGGTGGTAGCGGTAATGCAGCACATACGAACTGTTTCATTGAATCTGTATATTATAATATCTGCATGAATTCATATGTGGTCAAGCTATATGCATTGACAGTCATGTCTTGTGCATATTCTCATATTTGTTACTTGTCATAATATTATATCCTTGTGTAATCCTACGTTTATAGAAAATAGTTTCATAATTCTAGAAACCAAATGTTAAACCTTATTTTTTCTTTTGATACCAAAAACATGAGGACAATTATGAAAAATGTGATTGAGCTATAAATGTCATAGTTATAGACTTGTAGGGTTCACAAGGGTACTACCGTTTGGTGAATAGCTTATTGAAAAACACATGTTTCATTTTTTGCTAATGTTGTCTTCTTGTTCTGTGTGGGACTTGTAGTTTGTTATCTTCTGATCTCTTGTATTTTTCATTGTAAGCATGCTTATACTTGTTCCATTTGGTTCTAATAAAAAAATTAAAGATATTGACATGTGTGCTATCACATGGATGTGGATATGGACTAGACATTTCTCCTGTAACTGTGAAGGACTATATCATATGACCTCCTTTCAGTCATGAACTTATCATCTACCTGCTGGTGGTTAGGTATATGGGAACAATGTGGAGATCCAGGCTTTCTGTGAGATGTACAATCGACCCATCCATATTTATTGTTACAGCACAGGTGAATTTTAGGTGTCATGCTTTTATTGTTTACTAATAAACAACATGTATTCACCTTCTGTTTTAATGATTTCCAGAACCTATCAACATTTTTCATGGAAGCTATAATACAGACACACCTCCCATAAGGTTAAGTTACCATCATGGTAATCACTACAACTCACTTGTTGATCCACGCCGAATGACCGTTGGTGCAGGTCTTGGCTTCAGTGGTCTCCGTGGGGTAAGTTCTTTGTAATGCAATTTCTTTCTTCCAGAGGTATGATTCTGATGAAAATTTGAAAACATATATGATATTGAAAACTTTTCCATTCATTCCTTTTGGAAAAACAGTATAGATTGTTGAAATTTAAAGGAAGAAACATTCTGGTGATTTGGGAATGAGAAATTAGTTGACGTCTTTATTTGTCTAAAGACAGAAAGTAGTTTGGGCATATTCTTCAAGAATTTGTTCAATCATACTTTTGACTAGTGCCTGATTCAAAAACATCTGTGTTTCTGATATTTTGTTGCTTGTATTATTGTTACTTAGCCTCGAACTATTATTCATAACAAGCTTGTTTCTGTTGTAGACAAATATTGACAAGGAACAGGTGAAGGCTGCCATCAGAGCCCAGCAAGACCAGCAGATTGACAATGTAAGTAATGCCAGTCTGAAATGCCATAGTGCTGTTTCCAATATATAAACATGTTAACTAGCCCGCCACTCAAAACTCCTTTTCTCTAGTGTTTGCAATCATATACACATGTAAATTATAGCTAAATAATTTCTATTATTATAACCGCAACTCCTTTGATTAGAATACTAATTTGTTATTGACTCGCGTTCATATCATGTCTAAACAAAATCTAGCCATACATTTAGGGCGTGTTTGGTAGCTTGCAAAATGCTTGCAAAATGTAAAAACTTTTGCAAGTTTACAGTTTACACTTGTTTGGTTTCGTTTGCAAAATGCAAAATGCAAAAACTTTTACAACTCTTCTTTTCCCACTTACAGTTGCTACAGTTAAATTTGTGGTCATGTAAATTTCACTTTTACACTCATATTTTCCCACTTGCAGTTGCTACAGTTAATTTTGTGGTCATGTAACTCTCACTTGTAGTACACTTACAGATCAAAACAGATACTTGATAATCAATATATAATTAAATATTATTAAATATTTAATATTTTAATAGTGTTCAATTTCTTATTTAATTATTTAATTATTTTATATTTTTAATCTTTAACTTTTTTTATTGTTTTAATATTTACTTTTTACTATTTTAATTAAATATTTTAATTAAATATTTTATTATTTTATTAATACTTATTCCATTTTTTATTATTTTATTTAGAGTTAATATTTTATTAATATAATAATATTATACTTTAATATAAAATTACTATATATTTAATTATTTATTTTTTAATATAAAAAAATACTTTATTAATATCATAATATATTTTATTATTATATTAATATTTTATTATGTTAATATTGTAATAATAATTCAGTATAATAATACTATAATGATAATTTATTATTAAATTATAATTATATTTTACTTTATTAATTTTATATTTCTATAATATTAAAATAATATTATAATAAAATTTATATTATAATAATTTTCAAGTATTTTTAAAATTATAATATTATAACTATATTTTATTATTGTTGTAACATTTTTTAATATTTATATTTTATTAGTATTCTTAAAATTTTATTAATGTTCTTTAGATTTTCTTAAAATTTTATAATATTTATTTAGTTTGAATATTTTAGTAAATTTTTACTATTTATACTAATATTTTATTAATATTATTGTTATAAATAAAATATTAAGATTATTAATTTTTTATCTCAAATTTATTAATACAATTTAATTTGCAATAGTAGATTTAATTTAATAGTATTTTTAATATTTAAATCACTGCTACAGTTAGTTTTGTGGTCAACTTTTCCACTTACACTTTTACATTACCAACCAAACACCGTAAAACACAATATACTTTACCATTTATACTTTCACTTTCTCAACCAAACACCGTAAAACACAATACATTTTCTCTGCTACAGTTCACTTTTTCCATTCTCATTTTACGACTTACGACTTGCGACGTTTTGCAACGAAACAAACAGGCCCTAAGCTTGAAATCTAGTCATACATTATATCCTTATCTTAAAAAGAAGTGTGAAAAAGAAAAAGGAGCATTTATTAAAGGTGTCTATCTCGAAAAGGAATTTTCAAATAAAAGAAACAACATTTATTGCAGAGAGAAAACAGATTCTTATCTAGGGAAAAAAAAAGATGAATGATCTCTTCCTTTTTATATAAGATTAGATTTCTCTAGAATAAGAGTGAAAAGACTATAAAGAAAGTTATATAGAAAAATCTTTAATAAATTTTATTTTACACTAATTCTACTTTTGTAGGACATGCATAGCACTAGCCAAAAATCTAGTCTGTTTAATGCTGAGGCTTTAAGTCAGAGGGATACGTGGTGTGTGTTTTTTGGCGGGGGGGGGGGGGGGTGTTGTTGTTTCCATTAGATGCATATATAGAGAGAGAAAAAAAAGGGGGGGGGGGTAGCTATTATGTCTATTAGCTTCATATGCGGATGAGGACTCGAGGAAGGGAGCAATGATAATCATTGTTAGATGGCATATATGGGATGGTGATGCTTGCATTGTGGTGTTAATTATAGGGATGTTGACACTGTTAGTATAAATGGAGGTAAGTAAATGTAAGGAAAAAAACCAATCGAGTTGCTTTGTGTAATGTTGGCAATAGCTTTAAGTCCAATAGGTGTGTTTGTATTGGGGGGAGGGGGAGAGGGAGGGAGGAAAGGAGTTCTTTGTGGGTACCCTCCAATGTTTCATTAGTGAGAAGTTGTCAGTCCAATGTATTCAACATGACTTTTGTTGCGGAATCTTTTATTACCATGCTGGTGGGTCCACTTAAGCTTCATGACTGCTCGACAAGGAAGCTCACTATATTGTTCATTTTCGGGTAAGAAGAAGAGAAGGGGTGCAGGTTGAATGAATGCCTGCCTGAACATTGATGATAAATGGTTGGATTTTGGCTGGCTCATTTTTTCCCTTTCTGGAGGGAGGCTCATCCAGAAAGTGAGAGAGTACAGAGGAAGATGGTGGCACCCTAAAGAAAGAAGTGGGAAGGCTGCACATTGGGGCTGGAAGGTTCTCATAAAGGGTTTCTAACTTCCTTGGAGGGAAGAAGTATTGCCCAACAATTCCAATTGATCCTTGTTCTTCGCACATGGATCACAACGAGCCGGCATGAACCTCCTAGCCTCCTACCTAACCATTGTCTAATAAACTTGCTAGTGCGTCTTTTAATTCAAAAATCCCTAGCGTCAGCACGTGGGCAGATTTAAACCATAACCTTCTACAAGGAAGGATTATCGTACACGCCTGAGCTAATGTTCCTTTGGTACTTTGGTTGTGTTGCATCTATTTCATGTTCATGGTCGATTGTAGTTGGCTTGTTAATGTTGGAATGCTAAAATTGAAGGGGCTGAGATGTGTAGGGGAACCTTGGGTGAAATGTACCTGCACCTTTTGCAGTTTGTGCATATGCTTGTATGTGGTGCATGTGTTGTTGTGGGTTGTAGGAGGAAGGGGAGGGGTTGGATGTATGAGTCTATGGCAGTTTGTAGGAGGAATATAATGGGATGTTATAGGGCTGCTGGTAAATGCACACAGAGAGAAGTAAATCAATGGGGTTGTTTGTGGGGCCGGTAGTAAATGCACACGGGGAAATTAATTAGCAAATGCATTTCATATGGGTTATGTCCTTTGTAGATCTTAATTTGGGTTTCTTGACTGTAGAGGTGCAGAAGATGAAGAAAAGACCGTGTACTCTCAATTAGGGCGCGGCCGTTTATTTATAGAGGGGGAAAAAAAAAAAGCATGAATAGGACTAGGAGAATACGTAGTGTTCAACTTGGAGTAGGAGACTAAAATAAAAAAAAGGAAAAATTTTATTTCTATTATAATAAAGAATTCTATTTCTACTCTAATATTGACGTTGATTAATATGGTGGAAGATGCGACGTTAGCTTTATTGTGTTCACAATCACGTCATGATTGCTTGCATATTTTGATCGGTTGGGTTTTTAGGAAGATATACTTTTCTTTTTCCTCTTGTCCCTACATCTGATTTAGTTGCAGGGCCTCATTAGCTGTATTATTGGAATCAAATATGTTTGTATCACGTTCATAGAATCAGGTTGGGCGCGCACTTGGCCATGAACACTTTTTGTTCAACTGTGGAAGTAAAAAAAAAATATAGCGCTATAGAATTATAGCATTGATTGTTCTGTAAATCTTGCTTCTCATTATTAGATATCACTGTTCGTTTTAAACTCGGTCCTTCTGTACGTCATCATGCTTATTATTTTAACTGATTGTATCAAACAACAGGCACTTCTAGCTGAGGGGCGTTTCTTCTCTGACTTGGAGCTCACAGAGAAGGAAATTGAGCGCATGGTGATGGAGGCATCAAGAGCCGAGTATCTTGCTGAAGACAAGCTGAAACAGCAGCTTGGCTTCAGGGAGTCGTCCACATCAGGGGCCGAACCATCTTCTTCAGGGACAAGTAAGTTATACTTTCGATTGGATTTTACCAGTAAAGGTGCAAGTAGTGTTACAAAGAAGCTAGCTAGAGTATCCTGTACATCTGATGCTTTGCAGGGGAAATTGTAGATAAAATTTTGGTAAAACAAAATCTGCCATTTTCAAGGGTTCAACTTCTCGTGTCAGCAGGAACAGGGACATCACAGAATGTTACGCCATCAGAGGGAGAAAGGGAGAAGGAACCACTGAGCTCCTCCGTGCTTAGCAGCGGCATGCAGATAGTGTTGTCGATGGGGTTTAGCTATCTTCAGGTCATTGAAGCGTACAGCATCTTTGGAGACGACGTCGATTCCATGGTATGCTACCTGCTGGAGATGGGCGGTAGCAGCGCTTCCCCTGGTAGTAGTCGGCTCAAAGGGAAAGCAACGGAGTGAGTCTAGGACTGAGTTGTCAAGATATGTCGAATAGGTTTAATATTGGATATGGTAAATGTATAAATGGGATCATTTCTTAATGTGCTCAAGCACTGGACAATCTGCTATCATAATAAAGCTTATTTTTCATTAAAATTAGCTCCTTGTTAGGACACTTCTTTTTTTTTTTGTTTTCAAGTTTTCTAGATTAACAAACTTTATGTTTAGTTAAATACCCTGCTAAAGAGACTTTGACCCTTGTATCAACCCGAACAGTCATTCTGGTTGGTGTTGGGGCCTCAACGGTCCTTGCCATGGTGGCAAGTAGTGCGGACTGCAGCTGTCGACAGTCGTAGAGATGCTTGTAAAGGCACAGGCACTGGGTTGTAATGACAGTAGTATCTAAAGCACTTTTGGTTTCAAGTGACCGGCGCATGCGACTGTGATCTGCACTGGCTCTGTTGCTTTCACCGACTCTGGTGAATTAGCACATCGGGCTGGATTGTCAAAATCCGAGGAGGAGATCCAGCGTTTCCTGCTGTTGCTGTTGCTGTGCACTGGTCTGTTCTCATTGACGTGAATGTTCTTCGGTGAACCTTTGACGAATTTCGACATAGATTCTGTTTCAATTCCCGTTTCCACCATGGGTCAAAAGATTTGTAATGCTTGTTCGTCAGGAGGCGGCAGTGGGTATGCTTGTTTACCTACTTGTGTTGACCGCTTCTTTTGGAACAAGGGTAACAGTTTAGTATATCATTATCTAAACTGGTAAAATAAGAGTAAGAATTTCTTACCCTGTCTGTTTAGTAGTGGGTAAGGTCTGGTGCTGTCTGGCGAGGAACTAGTGAAGGGTTTAAAAGAGTTTAATCCCACTTTAACGTGCCAAACACAAAAAAAAAAAAAATAAAAAAATGACAAGAATTTCGGTAACTCTTATTAGAGGGAATTGTTATATGTTTCTAGATCAGTTTTAATAAAATTTTTTTTTGTTGTCTTGGTTGAGTGGTTACTTATATTAGTATGTCATGTAGATTCATTAAATTACTGTTTCTTTTTGCTATTTCATTAAATTAAATTATTGTTGGGAATAGAAGAGTGACTTTAGCCCTGTCTTTACGGTTGGTCAGGTTCCTCTAGGGCTGGGGCCCAACGGACCGGTCTCCGTGGGCCATAAGACGGGGAGATTCCCCGCAGCGGTGGCATTCTCGTAAATAGCCGGAGCATCGTTGCGGGCGGTAAATAATCTGAGAACAAGGCGCCGAACTCTGCGATTCTCTCCCTTCTCTTTCTCAATCGATCTCTACACTAAATAGCAGAAGAGAAAAGAGAGACGAAAGGAGACGCGAAGCTCGCATCAATGGCGGATTCCGATGAGGGCAAATTCCTTCTCCTCGAACGCTCCGCTAGGGCCACCAGAGGAAAGAGGTAACCCTCCCCCGCTTTGTCTTCCCATTCTCCTCCTCTTTCATCATTCGTTCCTTTCCTCTCTCCAAAACCCTGAACCCTAGTTCTATGCAAAAACTTCGATTATCAACCCTAATTTCCCATTTGTTGGAGCTTATGAGCTTGAATCTGAGAAGTGGGAAAAAAGTTATGTGATTTAGCCATTTTTGAAATTGTTGGATTCAAGCTAATTGGATTTCACAACGGCCAGTTATTTTAAAATCTTGAAAGAATTTCATAGAGGTAATTACCGAGAAATAGTACTGCTGAATTCCACCTCTCGGTTTTCGCTTTAAGTGCAGATTTTCCCTTTCTGTAAGTTGAGCCATCTTGAGTGACGGGTGAGATAATTTTCCCTGTCTCTTTCTTCATTGGCCATGGAGTTGTCAAAAACTTCTTCCTTCATTTGTGCTCCATATAGAGAGGTAATTGAGTAGAAAGTGAGATAACAACATTATGAAAACACTCCCAATTTCCCATGAAATCTTCCAAGTTATATATTAGAAAACAATCAAATAATTCTATCTTAACTCATATGCCTAAATGTACCCCTTTGACTGCTTTAATTTTTATGACTTCTTCTTCCATTTATAAATTTTGTAAAGTAAACTCTACATAAACCGGGTGATATACCAAACTTTTGGGGGATAATCTCTAATGCTAAAGCAGTCATAGTCTCTAACAGAAAATAGCAGATGTTTAAGTTAGAAAATTTGTCGCTTTAGAAAGTTTTTGAATTTCCTACCATTTTTCAAAAACAAATTATAGTCATTCATCAAATACACATACACGTGCACACACGATGCACACTTGCACCAGCATATGCAAAGACAGAATCTGAGGGAAAGAGAGAATATTTTCTTGGGCCTCCACAGGGTAAAAAAAACGTAATATAGGAAAACATAAAACTAAATATAAGTAGGACAGGATGTTGTCTTCTCTAAGGACTGCATAAATCAAGAAGGAGGAGGAAAAGTATAGGCAGATCATAGCAATGTTAAGTGAGTTTAGATGAGTTTTCCTCTTTCTGTAAGAGTTAAACCTATCTATAAGCTTGGTTAGTGTATCTTCCATGGTCGTCTTTTCTCTCAATAAATTGGATGGAAAGCAATTTTCTATGACAATAAAGGCAAGATAGAAGTATAAGAAAGTAACAAAAACTAAAGGTCTGTTTGGTTGCCGTAACTGGCCGTAATTCGTAATTGTAATTGGTAAAGTCTTTTATAATTGTAAATGAATTACATGTGTGTAAATTTTACGGTGTTTGGTTGGTAATATAAAATTGTAAAGTGGGAAAATGTATTGTACTTTACGGTGTTTGGTTGTCGTAATGTATTAGTCGTAAGTGAAAAAGTTGACCACAAAATTAACTATTTGGTGATTTTAAAAGTTTTAACACTGCAAATAAATATTAAAAAAGTTAAATATTAAAAAAATTTAATATTAATATAAAAAAATAATACAAATTTGTATAACCACAAAATTAACTGTAACTGGGCTGTAAGTGAGTGGTAACTGGGTTGCAAGCGAGTGTTAGTTGAATTACGTAAGTCTTTTACGAATTACGGTCCAAACAAACGCTGTAGTTGTAACTGGGTAGTAAGTCATTTACGAATTACGGAGTTTTACGCGAAACAAACGGCCCTAAAAGAAGTAGATCTGGATACGCATTTTTGTTGAGAATAGATGGTTCGTTTAACTGAAAGAGGAAAAAAAAGAATATTTGAACAAGACGACTTGCATGTTAGCGTCTAGCTTCAGCTTGCGTGATGAAGACTTTTTCTTATAGCTTGCTTACTCAAAATGGTATTTGCCTCACTATTGAGTAGCTGAAAGTTACACCTAACTAATTGAAAATACACATGGATTCTAAGAAAAAACTATAGGGTCTGATTTGTTCTATTGAAGTTTTGTTAATGAAATATTTATTGAAGCTCCCTTTTGATGAAATGATTTATCTGAGATTGTGAGGACAAGTCTATGATTACCTTAAGTCTATATCCGTTACACAGAAGATGGAGTGAGGGTTTTTTTATCAAAAAATTTTATCTCAACCATAACATATATTATATGTAACTAAGTTGACCATATATGAAATAGAAAAAAAGGAAAAAGAAAAGAAACAGAACAAGAGGTTTGGTGACTAATTCCAATATCAGACATGAAATACATAAAAGATGAACTAAGAAATTCTTTCGCATTATCATTCCGCAAGGTATGATAAGACAACCAAACTAACTAACTCTTGATTTCATTACAAAAAGTTTGAAAAATGGAGGGAGCCTCTTAATGATTTTCATTAAATATAATCATGTCACACGACAAAAGTCATCCACAAAGATAATGAAATATTTAAAATCAAGTGTTGATCTAAGAGGACAAGATCCTCAAATATCAGAATGAACAAGTTCAAATGGGTGATCTACCCTCTTATTGACTCTTAGTGGATAAGCACACGATGGCGTTTACCCATTTGACATGACTCACATTCAAGAGATAACACTTGGCCTAAGTCAGGAACTAATTTTTTGAAAACTTGCAAGGTAGGATGGCCAAACTGACGACGTAAATCTCGCAAAGAAGTAGAGCTAATATATGCAACCGAGCTGGCTCCAGTTTTCAGGTGATATAGATCTCCATATTCACGTCATATGCCAATCATCCTCTACGTCCCAATCTCCTGAAATACATAATGATCAGGAAAGAATGTCACTGAACAATTCAAAAATCGTGTAAGTTTATTGATAGTAATATATTAAACAGAAACTTGGGTATGTAAAAGACAGATGACAAAGGTAACGAAGCAGTAACCTTAGCGATGTCTACACTCTCAACACGAGACGTAGTACTATTTGCTAACATGGTTCACAGTCGCGGTCTCGGCCGCCGACTCGGCGGGCACTGAGACGGATCGGTCTCGGTGACTCGGATCGATATCGGGCGATACGCGCAAAACGCTACATAGAAAGCTAAAAAATTCTGAAAAAATCACGATAAATCTTAAAAAAATGTAGACATCCATATTCATATATCACATGTCCAAAATATATCACCTAGCACACTATACATAAAGTGAAAGTATAAATACACGCGTCGTCGGTAGAAGCATATCAAAATATATGCACAATATAGTAAATTGAACAAACTACATTCATAAATACATGCTAATGTAGTTATTTTCACATTAAATTGCGATGAGGCACAAAATTATCATAATGCCGAATCGACCGAGTCAATTCCGATTCTCGGTCTAGTCAGTCTCCTCTGAGTTGAGTCAACTGACTCGTGACTCGGACTCGTCTCGGAGTGGGCCGAGACGGATACGACTCGGCCGACTCGTCTCCGACTCGGCCGAGTCTTTGAATCATGTTTGCTAAAGTTACTGTAGGAAGTGATAAAGGTGAAGATAAGTCATGCTGAATACTTTTGCTTCTCGTTATGTGATCAGATATACTAGTGTTTATGATTCAAATATTATGAGCTTTGAAGGTGAAACACGCAGTAGGGTTATTTGACTATGCCAAGGTAACATTAGACGAAGACGGTGTGATCTGTGTAGCCTGAAACTGCTGGAACATCTTGTAATTTGTGAACTCTTCATCTTGACACAAGTGCACTTCTGCAACCTGAGAGAACATGTCCCTCTGATGTATAGGCCACATGAGCAAACTGACCAACTTGGGAGGTCTTGCCATACAATTTTGGGCATCTGTTTCTCGTATATCGAACTTCCCCACAGTTGTAGAAGGTCCATAAATCTTATTGCTAATTCTCTGTTCTTTCATTTCCTCCACGACCTAAATCTCCCCCTTATTTCTTGTTGGGAATTTATAGGGTAACAATGAGGCCAACCTTTGTTGCAAGTTCCTGCATTTAGTCAATGAAGAGTATCAAGGCTGTCAAATTGGATTTAGCGGAATTGATAATGTCACAATAGCCATGTGCTAATCCTTGGAATGATAAACTAATGAATGAGTTTATCAGAGGATACGGATTGAATTTATTGAAGGAGATGCAACATTACCAGTCGAAGACAAGTTGATGGATAACCAGCTAAGGTTCTGTGGGAGTTTATAAGACAGTGTCATTCCTTTTCATTGTTGAAAATGTGGGGCAAGGATACCATGGATGGAAATATAAGTCCAGAAAAGCTTCTGTTACAAGCGATAACAGGAATTATTGGCGAGAGGAATTTACTAGGCCCTAGAATTATGCTGGTAATGGTCGTGGCCTAATCAAATTCATCTTTGTTGACAGTTGACTACTGGTGGAGTCATCTGCTGCATTTTTGAATTAATTTTTATGTTACCATCAGATATATATTTTTTTGAAGGGTTACCATCACATATGTCTTCTGATATTCTAGTAGCTAATAAAAATTAGTGCATGGAGCATATTCATATTTGCTAGCTGCAGTATAATATTATTGCTATGATTTTATGTTATCAGTTTATTCTTTCAATAATGATCACTTCTTTATTCTGTGGTCTTGGATATACTATTTCTGCTCAAACTTCTATCCTAAAAGGCTTCCTTTTGGTTATTGCAATGTCTTTATGTATTATCACTATTTGCTTGGTGGTCAAATGACATGCCATTCTGAGATAAGATGGTCTGCGTGTATTGTTCAATTATCTTTCTTTGCTGATGATTGTATCAAATTTGCTAGAATGACTAAGTTGTTAGATGACGAGACTGAAGAGGATGAACTATTTTGGAATCAAGATGCTCTTAAAGAGGTATTGCTTCATTACTGTTAGTCAGATCTCATATTTTGTTGTTAGTTCACACCCAGCCCCAGCCCCAGCCCCAGCCCCATCTCTTTTCAAGATGCTCTTAAAGAGGTATTACTTTTAAAGAGGGTGCTCTTAAAGAGGTATTAAGAGCAATCTAGTTATCAGTTTTCTGCGTCAAAGGAATGCATATAACATGTGAACATATACTTGAATCTGTAAAATCAGGTTTGCTCCGTCCAACTAGTTTGATGCATATGCTTTTGTAAGACTAGCTAGCTTGTAGTGTTATTATATTATTAACTAATATCATCTTTCCTCTCTCACCTTAGGAAGAGAACGATGTTAATTATGAAGAAGAGAAACTGAAGATGTATTTGATAGTGATTTTGATGAAGACGTGAGTAGCCACCAGTTTTCAACTGTACTGAATGATTCTGTTTCAGTACAAGGATATTTCTATTCTTAAAGTCATTTTTATGGAAATTTAAATAAATTTATGTTAAATTCCTAGCCATTTTTTTTTAAATTCAGGAGTCTGAGCTAGATGATGAAGCTGAAAATGTTCCAGAAGAGAGGTTTGATATATTTAGCTAAATGTTGCAAGCTGAGGTTTCTATTTTGAGGAATGATAATTTATGCTCTGTTTATAGGCTGCCAATGAAGAAACGGTTGATATTTCCAGGAAAGACGCTAAGAAAGCAAAAAAGCAAGAAGGAGGATCTGTCAAAACTAGATAAAGTGCCCAAGCCTGAAGAAGCTTCTGAGAAGAAAAAGTCTACTTCTGAAAGTCCAAATGTACCTGATGATGCAGAGGCTGAGAGAACAGTAAGGAAGTCAACTAGAACATTGGTGATTGTGAGGCAAGCAGAACGAGATGCAATACGTGCAGCACTACAGGCAACCATGAAGGTAGCTTATGTTCTGACAATTGTTTCCACAAATCATAAATGTGTGAAATTCCTAATCTCATTTGTACTGTGTGAATTTTAAATGCATAACAAAGTGCTGTAGATGATGATAATATCTAATTTTTGCGCTTTTCTACATCATGCCATTATTTGATAAAAATGCCTTCATTGGATTTGATCTTTTAGTAATTAATCAAATATGGACTTCTGATAGACAATTTGGTATTCATAGGATAATTATTTACTGAAACCACCTGGTGCTCCAACCTCTTTTTTCACATGTCGAAATGTCATCCACCTCCTTCTCTAGAAATACGCAAGTAAATTATTGCTAACAATAAACTAAAGTCTCTAGATACGTTGAAACTTGTATATATGTTTTATAGAGAGCATTTCAACTATCCATGTTATCTTTAAATTGTATCAAGAACAAGATGGTTTCTCGAAGCCCCACAACATTTATGCTGGATCATAAATTGCATTTCCATGTAAAGAAGTCATGCTTCATATTGGTTCTAACCTGCACAATTGACACATTCAGAGTAGGTGGTTAGAAATGAAGATTTATACACATGGTTGTATTTTCTGGCCCCTGCAACATATACTCATAGCTGAGGTGTCCGTAACTGTACTCCAGAGGAACAATTAACTTGCCATGTAATTATTAATTGGCTCTGAGAGTATGAGGTTTCTAAACAGTCCCACAGTCATTATTCACATTGGACTTCAAATTGCTTAAGCTTCGTTTGATCAGTTCAAATTGTACTTCTATATGGTAGGTGATTACAAAGGAAGATAATCTTTAATCTTCACAATTTATTGTTAGTTTTATGTGAGTATTAATAACCTTGTCGATGTGTACGAGTTGCAGTATCTGAGCAAGTTATCACAATTTTGATGCGTGCGCTTAATCAATATATCTGTTACAGATTAATTTCACATAAGAGAGAACATAATAAGCACGCACATTATATGACCTAGATATACATTACATAGCTATCCTTTTTTAACAACTCTCAAATTCAAGGAAGCATACACCAAGTGTCGCATAAATTAAAGGTACCATGATAAGTTCCATGGATACATGCGGATACAGTACAATGCTATACATACACAAGAATGTTGTAATCTCAAAGGTGTGCCACACAGGGATATGCCAAAATAAACATGTTTTAGATCTATGAGATTATCCTTTACTATTTTTTATCTAAAAATGAATAAGAAACAACAAAAGAGTAAATCATAAGACATAAATAATAGAAATTTTCCAGTAAGGTCTGGCTCACTGGTAAAAGGGTGAGTGGGTTGTGGAGAGTCTGAGTCTCAAGTCCGGTTATGGCCTATGTTTAAAATAAATAAATAAATAAATAAATAAATAAAAAAAAAAAAAATAATAATAATAATAATAATACAAATCCTATTATAAGAACTAATAGAAGGATGAACTAGTCCACCACCGATTTTTATTATATATAGTGGCATGTGGGTTACAAACTAACCAAATTTATCAGTAATATATTTTAGAATACCTTTCTTCGAAAAAGTTAATATGTACTCTAGAAATACGAAAAATCTTAGTAGCCCTTTTGCTGCATTATCTAAAATTATCATTATTTAGTTATTTATTTATTAAAAGGATCATAAATATATTCACGAATCAATGAAGTGTGAATATCTTTTAAATGTTAACTAATTTGTTAATCTCAATGTGCGCTTGGTACATCTAGGGTATGAGTTATTACAATATGTAATAAAGTTTAGGGTAAGATGGTGTGTCTCACATGTATCTACCAAGAACCGATATTCACACATACTGGACACTTATACCATAACGGTGCAGTTCACTGTTGGACACATATTCTATGAGGGTGCAGCTCCCATGTTGGAGTATCTGGCCTTGGATGATTGCACATGATTACTATATCAGCATACATGTGGAGGAGATTATTAAAGAACCTAGATTTGACAACGATATAAATTTGAAGCGGCCAATGTGTTGAGTTTACAATAGAAAATGAGGTTTGCTGATGCTATCATAGTTTTAGACTTTTACTTGACAAGTTGAGGGGATGAAGTGGTGCTTGTGACTCGAGAAATCTAAATGCCAGCTGAAATGGCACTAGGTGATGAATATTCTGCATCACTAACAAGCAACAACTGAGAGAACCAACAAAACAATGAGACAATTGACATAGTTGATTGATGGCTGAATATTGGTAGCAAATAAAGAGGTAAGATGTCTATGGCTTTGAAGATAGATACTGCAAAAACTTTGTAGAGAATGGTTGTTGTGGTGTGACAGGACCAAATACGGAATGCAGGAAGTTGCACCATCTATTTCTTGAGATGAAGAAGCAGGCCTGTACTCGGTGGTGCTAAAGAAGGTTGACGCACATGAAGCCAAGTTAGTTGGTATTAAGTTTTGAATAATCTGGGGAAAAACATATACTGCCTATTGAATTAGATCTGGTAAGTTGAGCATTTAGCAAACCCATAACAAAAGTGTGGAGAGCAGGAAAAAGAGAATAAGGTACAAAATGCAAGGAAGAGAAGTCTAGTCAAGAAAGAAGTTAAGCCAAGTATGCAGTCAATACCAGTTAAAATAGGCACAATACACAACTGGTCATTGAAGTTCTCAATATAAGATATCGAGAGAAGAGTTGATAATGGTCTGAACACATGGGGGACAAAGTCGTGAACTCAGAAAGATTATGAAACACTGAGACATTGTAGGGCAAACCATCATAATTTTTTTTAACGATGTACATAAATGGTGAACATTTGATAGAACAAAATTAGTGGAACCAAGAAACATGCAGTGATGTAATCCTTTAATTTAAGCATGATGAGGCAGATGGCATGAGTTGTGGACCTGTTTGGGTCCATCCAGGTGATAATTTGGGGTCCAAACCAGCAAAGTGTTGAGTTGAGTTACTGCAGTTTTGGTATGATCTAATGACAAACCGCTGAAGTAAGTTTAAGTGCAAATTGAACTTTTTGAACTTCAAACACGTTTCCATATCTTCATTGGCATGTAAATGGAGAATTGATGCTATAGATTATTTTCTATTCCTTTCGCTTCATAGTACAAATCTCCTTTTTCCTTTTTGTACGTGAATTATCCCTTGAGTTTTGATGATTTGCTTGCATCTGTTTAACTTATGTTTGGAGAGGGCACCACCTCCATTATTGGTTTATATCTCCACAAATTTGACTGGAGTTTGACTAGTATCATATGGGTGCCCTAACAATCTCTAATGAGAAATGGTGTGGAATGTGGATAATTAATTATTTTTTGTCCTCATTTTGTTATATATTCTTTCTTCTTTTTTTGTCTAATCCTAACGCAATACCAGCCAATAAAAGGAAAAAAGAGGGCGAGGAAAAGCGGATGACCCAAGAAGAAATGCTTCTAGAAGCAGTTCAAACAGGTTTGCAATAAAAATCTTTAGTTCAGAATTTGGAGACCTTGGAATGACTTGTTTATACTTTAATGAAAATTCCAGAAATTATAAATTTGAGAAATCTGGAACGCATGTTAGCAAAGGAAGAAGAAGTGAAGAAAAGAGCTATCGTGCATAAAGCAGTTTATAATGGTCCTCAAGTACATTTTTCTTCGAGAAATGGCAAGTGTATCTTTCTGCAATTACTCTAGACATCTAGCACTAGCAGTATAATATGACATAATATCAGTTGTTAGTTTGGCTTTATCTTTTTCCCCTCATTTAGGCCATTAGCTTTCTTTATTCTTAATTTGCTTTTAGTTATTATTTCTCTGAAGATGAAGTGCTTGTCAGGCATCTCCTCAATGTTTTGACTTAATATCTAACATTCAGGTATACAAACATTAGAATTCAGCAAGGGGGCAACTTTTCAGTCAGAAATTTGTACAACATCTATCTCATGTAAGTATATAGTTTTTTTTTAATTTAAATTGATGTTATTTTAGTTTTGACGACCCCAAAAGTTCAGGTAGGCTTGTTTTTGTTGTGTTGATACTTTCATTTTAGGGTTGATGTCCTTAATTTGATGAAGTTTACACTGATAATTTCTTTAGTAAGCTGCAGAGACATTCAAATAATCATTTTATTGTGCCCATTATGTTCGAAATTAATCATTTTCTCGTTCAGTCTATGGTGCTTATCTGTTTATTTATTGTTTATCATCATGTGTACTCAATAGCAATAATAGGTGACATGACATGACATGACATCTGACGTGACAATGGAAAGGAAAACACAAAGCACTATAGATGCAGTACTGACTATTGAATAATGTATTATTGCTTGTCAAAATATTAATTTCATTTATTCTGAACTGATGTTCTTTAGTTTAATTGACCCCAAAAGCTTGGATGAAGGCTTTGTTGTTGGTGTTGTTGATACTTTTTGATTGGATTAAATGAGTTTGAATCCTAATCCATTTGTTTGTTAGATGAAGCTTATATTGATAATTTCTCTAATAAGCTGTGGAGAAGTTCCTAACAATAATTTTGTGTTCTAATTTGAAATTAACAATTCTCTCTTTCATACATCAGTTCCTATATATTTTTTAATAAATTGCAGAAAGGGTACCTGGAGTCTGAAGAAATCTCAAAAATGGTACCAATACTTTATTTTTTTTCAAAATAAGTACATGTTGTTAATTTCTGTTAGTGGGTTGCTAGTTTTGGGCCCACATTAACACTTGTTGTGCACGTAAGTTTTAAGACAAAATTACCCTTCTTCTTTCCTTCTCTTCCTCTGAACCCATTCTCTCTCTATCTCTCATCTCTCTCCCTTCTAAAAACTATTGGAAAACATATTTCTGGACGATAAAGGAGGAGCAGGCTATTGGGGCGACGCGAGACTCATCGATATGATACTTGCGTGGTAAAGAGGGCAATTCGAATGAGACTTCAGTCAAGTATCAATGTACTACAGATAGAAAGCATGGCTGCACTTGGGAAGCAATATTAGGCTCTCATCCTTCGGAAGCTCACTGAGGGAGATCGAACAGTGAGTACCATCAATTAAACCCTCGCCCCTTTTGTAGTTGTACAACAAAATCTTGCTGACGGGTGCCTCGTTTAGCCCCTTTGACGGCGAGACATTCCCTGTTTCGTGCCGATGAGACTGATTCCCTCCATTATTGTCGCCGATGGCAGAGTCAATGCATAGGGAATCCATGTCTGCTATTGTTGGTTACTCTCAGGAGAGGCCATGAATGATGCTCAGAGAAGAAGAAGAGAAGGGGACAATGATTTTTTAAGTGTCAGGTTGAACGAGTATTAGTGAGTAGCATTTGGGGAAGGTTCTTTGTGATTTTCTAGGCCAAATGATTAGAGACTGTGAAAGGAGTTAAAGGAGAGTGGTATTGTGATTAAAGAAGAGCTGGGGATTTGTTTTGAATGGGGAACACGGGAGAAGGAACCAAGGTGCTTGAATGCAAAACAAAGTGCGGGGGAAGAGAGTTGCTCGGTTCATTTTGGTGAGAGTTGTTGTTGAGGTGAAGAAGAAGGGCATTTGGGTCCAGAATTTGAGTCACGTGCCTCGCAGGTGACTAGCCAATTAGCAAACTAACGAAAAGTTTAAGAAACTAACAGAAGTGTGGGGTCCTAGATACTCATTTTGAGAAAAACAAAGTTTGGCGTCCATTTTGAGATTTCTTCAAACCCTAGGTACCCTTCTTGCAATTACCCTTATATTTTTTTTTTACCTTGATCATCTTGCTTAGTCAATAGCGTTAATAAGTGATATGAGATCTCATATGGTAAGGGAAAGGAAAAAATGAACCAATATAAATGTAGTACTCATCAGTTGAAAATAGTTATCGTTAAATCTGCAAACCTATGCAAATTCACAATTGAATCTAAACTATTAAAGCGAGTAAAGTAGTGAGTCCAAGTCGAATCCACGGAGAGATTTTGTTACTAAACTTGATTAAAGACAGTTAAAAAGAATGATGTATAAATATTTTAAATATTTAATTAAAACAACTAAGTTGATCCAATCTAATCTAGGTAAACATTCAAATTTTGAAGAGGTTATAATTTTTAAACGATTCTTGAGTTTAAAATCAATCTAAGTTCCATGGTATAAAATTCTTAATCATGTAGATTACTTCTCTCATGTCTACTCATCATACACCAAAGGCACTAATAGGCATAAAGTATCTCGATGATAATAAAGCAAAAGAGAAAATTGATACGAAAATTTATTCTCAGGTATAGACTATCTCCTGAATAAATCTTAGAGGCATAATCTATCTTGGACAAAAAAAACACATCAATGAAATATCAGTGCATAAATTTGTTCATAAAAAATAGAAATTAAGTGTAGCCACTTCACAAAGATATCATCAAAACTCAAGAATATAAATTTAGCTGCTCATGTTAAAGAAAATCTTCATCTTTATTAAAATATAATCAAGTCGTTACAAAATAAGAATATAAAAAGAGAGAAAGATATAGCCTGATGACTCCGTCTGCGGTTTCTTCTCCTCTGGAGCTTTATATCTTCTTCTTAGCAAAAATTCACAGGGATGGTCTCAGAAATCAGCAACCCTGGTATGATGATGAGAGAGTCCTTTTTATTGCATGTAACTGCTAAAGATTTACTGAATTTTAAAATTCAGTTAGGATTTCATTCTCATCTCCTCAATATTTTGAATTTCATGAACTTCCTTATCTCTTCGCTTGATATTATTTAGTTTGCAATCTCCAACAACTTTTATTCATACCACAGGTATTGTTGAGTCGGTTGATTTCAAATTTGAATTTATTCTATCTCATTATCTCTTCAAATCTTAACTTCTTTATCTCCTGCGATTTTTCTTATCTTTTTGTTATTTGAATTTAACTAAATCTGATGGTTTATTTGTGGTTGAGATTTGGAATTGGTTGGAATTTCTCTGCTTACTGATTAGAACTTAAAAAGCAAACATCATTCAATAAAATTTTCAGAACATAAAATTATCATATTACTACTTTTCTCACACATTTTAATTCTTAAAGTCAATCAAAAAGGATATCAAGTACTAGGAAAATATTAGACTTATCAACTACCTGAACTATGACATATTAAGTCTTGTTAGGTGGTGTTAATGGTTATAAGAAGTTAGGATCTTTTTGGCCAACCATGCTTATGGATAAGATCAGATAACAAAATTTTGGCAGTGTCGGCCAATCATATGTGCAGCCATGTCTTCGCATAAGATGCATGCCAGCCACAACCTAGAATATTTAGAACAATGAAGAGAAATTTGTGGGAATCCAATGCTTCTGAATTTTATAGACCTTTAGGTGCTGATCCTTTCCATTATAATATATCGAAGTGGTATACGTTAAGATCACATGTTACCTTATTTGATGCAATTATATTTTTCTAAATAATGTTCAAATTCATGCACAGCTAAAGTTTTGGCAAACAAGCAAAAAAAAAAAAAAGTATTGTTTTTACATGCACATATAAATACTCACAAGCACCGGCATGGACTTAATTAGTACCATGATCACTTTACTTCTTTTTGCTAGCACATGCTCCAAATTTCTAAAGTCATAATTTTTTAATATTTGGTTACATCTGTGTTTACTTGCCCGTGGCACTTCTTGCAGATGAAGAAGTGCAAATAGTTGTGATTCCTCTCTCTCTCTCTCTCTCTCTCTCTCTCTCTCTCTCTCTCTGTGTGTGTGTGTGTGTGTGTGTGTGAATTAATTAATTATATTATATTTTTCTGTTCCCTATCTGGAATACAATTTTCTGGTTTTTCACTGTGAAACTGTTGCACATCCTGCAGATTCTCAGAAGTCTCTGTGCGTGGTTACTGGATTGCCTGCCAAGTATGATCTCAACTATAAAGTTTTACTACTTACCATTTCTTTGATCACTCAGATCTTGGATCTTAATAGCCTGTTTGAATTTCCATAAGTGAAATTAGGCTTTTGGTATCTGAAAATCGTTAATTATGTAATGCATTCCATTACATTTCTTTGATAGGGTTGGCCATGTAGGACTTTATGGTGGTCTACAGAGTGGAGATTGCTTGTTTGCATGTTTTCTGGGTTCATCCCTTGTTTATTTTAGTGTCACTGTTTGAATCTTTTCCCATCAGGTTGGAATCTGATTATACAGAATAGATTTAAAGTGATTATACAGAATAGATTTAAAGTGAGAAAGGCTCCACAAAAGATTGAAAAAGCTCTATTACTGGCTTTAGTGTGTTGCAATCATTGGAGTTGATGCTAAATTACTTGCTAGAGAAATTTCGTGTTATTCTTGTCAACCTAGGAGGCTTGTTGTTTGGCTGGGAACCTGCTTTATTGTTGATGCAGTTTAAGGTCATGCATCCAAGTAACATTCCTCCAAAATTCTCATTGTTTACTAAGAGTCTAGAAGAAGGGGATGATGGTAACCTTTTCCATGGGGGATCATATTGAGGCACAATATGAAGCCCAACAGCCAGATTGAAGCACATCACAGTTCAGCTTACTGCACATGTCTTGTGGATCTTCTTACTGTTTAAGATGCCATGTATCAATTCATGCAGTAGTTCTCTGCATAGATTTATGTTTCTGATACTATATCAAGGTTCTAGCTACTACATCTTCTAAATTGCATTTCCCTTAAATAAGGAAGGTTTTACCATTTTGATTTCATGATTTAAATATTTAATTGATGATTTAAATTAAACCATTGATTCAGATCTATCTTTGAAAGGCACTCTGCTATCTCTTGCAGAAAGCCCACAGAAATTATGATATCTTTTGTTAATTGGAGTCAGGATAGTATCCCTAAGCTGACTCTTTATCTAAGGAGTCAGCTCAAAGCCATATGTTGGACTATCTCATGGATGATCCACACCACCGTTCATTGTGATCTTCATGCCCCAAAACATCTAGAGAAGAGAGATCACATGATTTTGTTATCTCCAACTTAATCAAGATGTCTCATGCTTTCTAACATTATAAAGGTTCAGTCAGAAACTACTTGATTCAAGGGTTTGACATAATCAAATTATGTGCTCTCTCTTCTATAGTGGTTTAGGGCATGGTGAATAATACATATCATCTGTTGGATGGTCCACCATGCAATTACGACCTACTCATTATGAACACTTACACTTGTTCGTATGTGTGATATGAGTCTATAGCTGTCGATAGTGATGGGGACATCTAGTGGATTAGTTTGCTTTACTTTGTAGGGTCATTTTATCTTATTTTGTTTTAGTTGGTTATTGTAGTTGGTTGGTTATCTTATCTTAGTCTCACATTGGTGGTAGGAGTTATTATATTGTTGTAGGCCTATAAAAAATCAAGACTGCTTTGTTATTGAAGGTTGATGATTATGAGTAAAAATGCTTGTTTAAGCTTTTTTTTAGCCAATATGCTTTTGAGTGAGATGCCCTAGAGAGAGTCCCAAATATTTTTTGGGTGAGAAACCGTAAGTTGAGATTTTCTAGTGTTCCTCTCCAATTATCTCTTTTCTTGTCGTTCGTCCTTCATCAGCTTGGTATCAGAGCTAAATCCTGTTCTTTTCCCCTAGGTTTCACAAAACCTTAGCCTTCACAAAATTTATGAAACCCTAGTTTTTCTTTTTCAACTCTAGATCTTGAAAAAAAAGAAAAAAAACAGGAAAAAAATTCATCCACAAGAATTTTTCTTTCCACAAAATTTTCTACTTTTCACAAAATTCTAACTTCAACAAACCCTAGCCGCCACCAAATCTTCACAAAATCCTAGTTCTCTTTTTCAATCCTAGATCTTGCCAAAAAAGTCAGCAAACAAAACACAGCCGCCATCACCCTTATTCTTCTCTCTTCCTCTCCTCATGACCTTTCTCCTCCCTGGTCTCTCCCAAATTATTGATATAAAGATATAATTTTCGCAATCCCAATCTTACCTAAATCCCTGATCAAACCTAAACACTTCTCCCCTATATCCCCATCCTTGCAGATCATCCTCGCTGATCGATCATCCTCCTCAATCTCCCCATCCTCACTAATCTCCCTATCCTTGCCAATCCTCGCCGATCTTCTGGATTGTCTGATCATCGTCGATCATCGCCGATTTCCCCATCATCGCCTTCTTCGAGAGCGCCCCGACCTTCTCGACCTTATCCCCCTACCAGTCCCTTCCCTCTCTTTTTCTCTTCCTCTCTCCTTTCTCGCCAACAGCTACAGCTACCGCCGACGCCGCCACCTCATCGAGATCCATTGGCCACGACCATCGACTGCGACCTCGCCACCGATCAGAGCACCTCACAACCTCCTCGTCTCCTTCCTCTCCTTCTCCGGCCGGTCATCGACAATCGCCGTGTCACCAACACCGACTCAACCTCGTCGATAACCTCCTTCCCACCCCACCGACGACCATCTGCCCCCTCGTCATCCACTGGCGTCTCTGTCTTTGCCGATTGCTTCGTTGTCGGCCTTCCTGAGCCTCCGATGACGTCATTTGTATTGTCGCCTGCACAAATCACCTCTTCTCCTTTTGCGCCGCCATGACAGCGCCTTGATCGCCGCTTCATCTTTAATCGCCTCACCCTTGCCTCATCACAACACCAACCACCATCAACATCATCATCAGCGTCAACACCACCACCACCTAACATCTCCTCAACCTCGGCCTCTGCTGAGCATCGCCACCGCCGAAAAGCCGCCTGACCACCATTATCGCCATCTGATTCCCCGCCAACTGCCCGACATCGTTGAAGCCTCGGCAACCTCGCCTCCTTTATCCAGCTCGAAGTAGGACGAATCCCACTCGGATTCAGCACAAGATCCAACCGAGTCTAACCCGACTCAGATTCTTGCTATAGTACATTATGTTAGTTCTGGTGTTTCTTCTTTTAGTGTGTGTTTGGAGTTCTCTATGGAATTCTTCAGATTTCTGTTAGCCCAACTAATGTTATATTATTAGCAGTGTCTGACGTATGTCTTTCTAGAAAACTCATGTCCTTCTTTCCCCTACATTTAAAAGTTGAGTCTAGTGAGTCTATTGCATTGCATTTGCTTATTGCACACGATGAAACCTCTAGACAGATAGCAATTTGCAATAATGATTGTAAATTTGCTATATTTTCACATAGTATTTTACTGAAATTTGCAGTTAATAAAGTCTGAGATTGTGATGACGTTGCACAATCAGTGTACAGGCTCCTATAGGGTCCTGAAGAGGAATGCTTCTATCATCTACAAGTTGGATAATCCATTGGATCCTGGTATAAGCCTGACTTCAGTAGAGGACTTAATTCGATTTGTTGTATATGCATTTCTAGATCTACCATCGTCTACAGTAGATCTATCACAGAAGCCAGTCCTACACCCATCACCTTAGTTCAGTCTTGATGCACATTTGCTGGGTCCACGATCACCACTATGGTCCGATTGAGAGCCGATAAGATCTACACTCGACGAGGTCAAGTTTTTCCTACCCCGAGAGAATGATAGGGATATTTAGTGGATTAGTTTGTTTTACTTGGTTGGATCATTTTATTTTATTTTATTTTGGTTGGTTATTGTAGGAGGTTGGTTTATCTTATCTTAATCACACATTGGGGGTAAGAGTTATCATATTGTTGTAGGCCTATAAAAGGCCAAAACTGTTTTGTTATTGAAGGTTAATGATTATAATTAAAAATGCCTTCTTTTAGTTTTTGTATAGCTAATGTACTTTTAGGTGAGATGCCATAGGGAGAGAGTCAAAATTTCTTGGGTAAGAAACTTTTGGTTAAATTTCCTAGTGTTCGTCCCCATGATGTAAAATAATTTGGATCGCAATCACCTTCAAACTAAAATTTTGAAACTAGAGATTGAAAAAACAGTTGAAAATTTGAATAGAGTTTTGGGCTTCACACCTTTTACACCACGAGCTTCACACCCAAAACTCAAGATAATAATATCAAGAATTTTAACTGAAAAATTGTAATTTCAATCATTCAATGATAATCCAAAGACAAGTCTTAGGGCCTATTTATAAGTTTTTCAAAAGTGCAATTCTAAGAAATAACTGATGTACTAAACACCCACATAAAAAATACCACTAATTTAGCAAAACTAAACTAAATTAAAAATAGCTAAAACTAAAGGAAGGCAACATACCATCTTGTAGAATATACTCGATCAAACAGTTGTGTCAATGATGTGATGCCCTCATCATTTCTTCCGGCGTGAGAAAAACTCGATCCTGTCGAGTGTGTTGGAAGCTGTTATTGGCTATGGCAATGCTCCAGTAGGTCGGGATCAAGCCGTCAGAGATCCTCCTCAGTAATCCATAAATTTTCTGATTCAGGTCTTCTTTTTCACTTAATAAGATAGCGTCGTGTTCCTCCGTCTATAGGAGAGACAATCTGATCATCTAAAATAGAATCTATGTTTTATGTTGCATAGGGTAATTTTGAAGGAAGCGGAGGTAGTGGGGGGCTCTCAGAAAGGTCATGTGTAAGCTTATCCATGAATGAATCAGAAGGGGTATCAAAATTACCTCTATATGGAGTTAAATTCTCAACATTAAAAATGTAACTAATGTTAATATCCGGTGGGAGGTCTACCACATAAGCATTTGAATTGATCTTTTGAGGATTTGAAAAGGTCTTGCGTTTCATGCGCGCAATTTCTTAACGGTTCTTGGAGTTAACCGTTCGGGTCTCAGTCGGACCATTACGTAGTCGTCGACGTTAAATGTCCTTAAATATGGTGTAAATCAACCGAAGCTTTATAATTATATTATTTTTCATTATCTTGTCTGATTTTCTTATGTAATGCATGTATATGATTTGCGAATGCAGATGCAGAGTCTGATACTTTAGAATGATGAGCCATGATAACTAAATCAATTAGTTGTCTAGGTTTAAAATCAGTTACAATCTCAAATAGATTAAGACGTGTGGTCCTATTTACAGAGCTATTGTATGCAAATTCGGCCATAAAAAAGATTAGATCCCAAGTTTTTAATTTTTTTTCCCAACGAGGCATCTAAGAAGATTTTCTAAGGTCCTATTAACTTTCTTAGTTTGTTCATCAATTTATGGGTGAAAAGTCGTCGAGAATTTTAGTTTGGTTCTCATCTTATGTCATAGTGCTCGCTAAAAATAGCTAACGAACTTAACAACTTTATTTGACACCATAATGAGCAACCCATGCAGCTTGACAATATGATCAAAGAAAAGGGCAGCTACATAGGATGCATCTGAGGGTTTGGAAGACGGAAGAAGTGAGCCATCTTAGAGAATTTATCAATTATAGAGAATCTATCAATCACTATTAGGATAGAGTCATGTTTCTTCTGTGTTTTTAGTTATCTTAATATAAAATCTAAGCTCACATCTTGCCAAGGGCAACTGGGTACATGAAGAAGAGTGTAAGACTGACAACCTGTTTTTGTTGCTTGGTCAGTTAACAAGTGCGACATTGACCAACAATCTTAGCAGCGTCTCTCTTTAAACTCGACCAGTAGAATCTATGCTCAATAGCCTCAATTGTGTTGTTTTGGCCAAAGTATCCAACCTGACCACCAGCATACAATTCCCAAGAGATAAAATCCCTGAGGGACGTACGAGGAATACATAGCTTATAAAATCTAAATAGATATCCGTCATGTAATAGAAACCCGTCCATCTCTCGAGTAGGCCCGTCCGTAACATGATATGTATTTCTCCAAAGTCGGGACATGACTCACACTCCTCTCAATCTTTCAAACCCTGTCGCTTCTGCGCTCATAACTACCAATGTCATCACGCATCGATTGAGCACATTAGTGACCTTGTTCTCAACTCCCGCGTTGTGCTTAAGGACAAATGTGTAATCCTGGAGAAACTCTATCCAGTGTTATCGAGGCGCGAGATGCAGTGTGAGGCGCAAAGGATCCAGCGCACACGAAGCGCAAGGCGAGGCGATTGCCTCACATCAATGAGGCGCATATTTTTCTTTTTCCATGGATGTATTATGAATGTATTTTTTTCTATGTATGGATGTATTATGGATTTCTTCTTTATATGGATGTATTCTTTTCTTTGTATTGATGTATTATGGATGTATTCAGTGAGGCACATACTTCAGTGAGGCGCATGATTATGAATGTATTTTTTTTTGTATTCTAAGATATTGAAAAATGCACACTAAAAATGCATTAAAAATTTATACTAAAAATCTACTAAAAATGCATCAGAGACAGATCTATCCCTCTTTGTTTCTCTCTCGTTCTTCCTCTCTCTCCTGATATCTTCTCTTCTCCAGCTCTCTCCACCCTCTTCTTCTCTCTCTTAATCTCTTTTTGTCTCTCTTCTCTCTCAGAGATGAGAGATCTCTGTCTCTGAGAGAGGAGAGACAGAGAGAGATCAAGAGAGGGTTGAAAGAGGGGGGAGAGAGAGAAAGCTGGAGTAGAGAGAGAGTGCTTACCTGGCGACGACGACGAAGGCGATAGTGATGAAGGTGAGGACGACGAATGCGAGGGCCCCTCTGTCCTAGATTAGATTTGCCTATAGTAAAAAGGTTGATTTTTTTCATTTTTATTTTTTATCTAACTTAAGCGGGCTGGGTTTACCTGCTAAATTAGCGGGCTGTAACCCAACCCACCCCACAAACAATAAGCGCATAGAGGCGATCGTCTCGCGCGAGGCGCACATGCGCCTCCCCTGCGATGCGGGGCGCATTGTTGCGCCTCGCTTCGCCTCGATTGTCTCTAACAACACTGACTCTACCCACTTGTTATGTCTTCCATTTAATCTCTTCTGGGAGTTGAGTTATTTCAGTACCTCATATGATCCGAATACAGTACAAACTCCTGCGGTAGCAGATAATATCGCTAGTAGCGCAAAGCTTGCACAACCGCATAAAATTTCTTATTTTATATATGGAGTATCGATGTCGGGTGTCCTTTAATTTCTCGCTAAAATAAGTAATGGGGTGATTTTTCTGACTCAGCACACCACTTATCGCAAGCCTTGATGCGTTGCATGTTACTTCAAACACCTTTGAAAATCTGATAGAAGCTTCAGTCATCAATCTCTTTACTTCTTTAAAAGTCTTAGTGGCGACAAGAGTCCACTGAAATTCATCATTCTTCAAGCAGTCGGTTATTGGTGCCATGATAGCGCTAAAATTTCTAATGAATTGACGGTCGAAAATTGCTAAACTCGTGAAAATTCTCGACTTCTCTAATCATCCGGTGTTGTGGCACTCAGTAATTGCCTTAACCTTCTCAGGGTCTACAAAACTCCCTCAGATGAAACCACAAATTCAAAGAAGATAACTCTATCTGTACAAAAAGCACACTTCAGGTTTGCATAGAATTTTTCAGCTTGGAGTGTTTGAAAGACTTGTCTTAGATGGTCCATATGTTACTCCCGAGTTCGGCTGTAAATCAGTATATTATCAAAGTATACCATCACAAATTTACTGATAAACGGTCGAAACAAAGTCATAACTCGTAACTCTCACGAAGGTGCTAGGAGCATTGAATAGTCCAAAAGGCATAACTATTCATTCATATGCCTATTCTTAGTTTTAAATGTGATTTTTCACTCATCCCCTGGGCGAATCCTAATTTGATGATATCCACTCTTAAGGTCAATCTTAGAGAATATTGTGACATCTGACATTAAATCTAATATATCATCAAGATGAAGAATGAGAAAACGATACTTGACAGTGATTTTGTTAATTGCATGACTATTTACACAAATGCGCCATGTATCATCCTTCTTTGGCGTCAAAAGTGTGAGAATTACACATGGGCTCAAACTCTCTTTGATGAACCTTTTATCAAGTAACTCCTCTACATGCCATTGTAATTCTGCGTGCTCGACATGGGTCATTCTGTAATGGGACAGGTATGGCAAAGTTGCTCTTAAGATTAGGTCAATGACATGTTGAATGTCTCTAATTAGAGGCAACTTATTTGGCAGATTTTTGAGGACTCCAGAGAACTCTTCAAGTATTGGCCAATGTGACTTGAGATCTGTGACCCAGTCTCCGGTTCAGCTTCTCGAGCCACAAGTGCATAACTGGTCGAACTCTCATTTAAGCTCTTCTCAACCTGATCGTAGCTAATCAAGTTTATTATCAATTTTTCTTTGCCCTTATCAACCTTCTTTTCAGAATTTAGTGTCACCACTTTTCATTTGCTCTTCTCAATCTTCTTTTCAGAAGTTGGAGGTTTAGGTTAATTCGGTATTAACTTCACTTTTTTGCCATTAATAAAACGGGCATTGGTTGGTATATTGTTACATCTAAGTCAAATATCTATGATCATCCCAAAATGATATGACCAACATCTATAGGGAGTATGTCACACCGCACATTGTCTATGTAAATGACAAACTAAATAAAGATCTGACATCTCTCCTGAACATTTATATATGTAGCGTCAATCCACGTGACGTTGTAGGGATTTGGATGCTTCACCGATTTCATACCTAATGTGGTAATTAATTTCGACGTAACAACGTTGATGCAACTGCCAGTATCCACTATCACTTTACAGCTTTTGTTCTTAATTTTTGCGCATATTTCGATATGACAGTTTTCTCTAGTCGTTGACTTATTCGGGCTGCGCTAAAGTGCACTTAATTACTCCTAACTGGGCTCTGCCATAACTAGGAGTTAGGTCAGTCACTGTTAAAGTTCTAATGCAGCCATTGAACTCACATTCTTCATCAGAGACATTCGAGTCATCATCCTGTTGGTGCACAATCACTTCTAAACCATTCTTTTTTCATCTTCTATGAGAACTTTCACTAAGAGGGTCTTAATTGGACTCGAACACTGGCTTGCAAGGTGTCCATATCCCTGACGTTTATAACACTGGCGCGGGTTGACCTTCGCTGGTTCACTAGCCATTTTCTTCTCAAAGGTTGTTGGTTTTGCACTAGAAGAATCTGCTAGTTTGATACTTGAAGAATTGGAGGCATGTTTGCTGGGCAGGAAAGAATCGACTATAATTAGGCTTGCTAGCAGTTGTTCTCTTAGAGCTATCTCTAAGATCAGATCGGTAAAAGTAGGATCCTCTAGACTCATCTAAATCGGTGATCAATCGAGATGCCTGCTCCAGAGTCGTGATGCCTCAAGTCATGAGCTCTCGGTGGTAATCGTCCCTAAGACCTGACCCTAATCTGTTCGGGAGACTTAAACTCGATTGCACCGCATCAGTTCAATTATTCATCAAACTTTGCAATGTAATCGGTAGCCGACTTGTTTTCTTGAGTTAATCTATTCCACTTATGACTGAAAGAAGGTGGAATGTATTTCAACATAAACTTCTTTTCATACCCTCCTAATTCTCAATTGGACCATTCATTCTATACCTTACATCCTTTCAAGGTTCTCCTAATATTGTTCGGCTTGTCCAGTTAGTTTCTGGTAAGTCGAATTTTTCTAAACTCGGACATCTCATGCTAACGAAAGTAGCAGCCTATAGCTAGTTACTAATTTATGTAAGTCTGAGGGTAAATGTCCGTCGAAGGAAGGAGGATCTACTTTGACAATTTTGATATACTAGGTATCTGTGTCCTTTGTGTTGTAGGGTTGAGCTTGTCTACGCCGAGGTGACCTATTATCACAGGGCTCGTTCTCCTCTAAGAGGTCTGGGATTCTCTTTCGATTTGTTTCAAACTATCAAGTCGTGTGGTTTAGTCCTTACACTTGGTATCAACTTGATCTTTAAACTTGCAGTCATTGATCCATCTGGTGCATCCCAACAATCAGTGCATTAAGTGTATCCTTAAGATTATGGTCCATTGTTGAAGAAGTTTCTTTTATTGAAAAAGTTCTCCATGCAAATTCCTAACTAATGTTAAATGCAAACTATTCTAAGGTGAGTTGTATGCTAATGCAGAAGTAATCAGAGATCAAATTAATTATAAGTATTACTAACTTTAAGCTTTATTGATTAGCGCATGATTAAGAAAATGTAATGTTGGTATAATGATTAAACTACATGTGCTAACACAGTAAATTTCAAATCAATTCAATTGATCACTGATTCAAGTTAATTGAGTTGCATAATTAATATCAATTTAAGTTTTCACTCAAGGTCAGATTCACACACTCACTTTTTGTGAACAGCAGTCAATAAATTATATTTTGCAACAGAGTTTAAGAACTATCTTAATTAAGAGAGAAAAACTGAATAAAAATTTCAATGATTACCTGATAGACGATCGAAGCTGGAGCCTGGATATGAAGGCTGTCGACGCGTAGCTCTGATCTCCACGAATCCACTACTTCGAAAACAGCTCGATTCGGGCTTGAATCGAGCTCAAAATGGCCTCTGAAAGAACTGAACTGCAACTGATTCAGACTGAGCTCAGGCCGAGTCAACTCATTGAGTTAACTCGGTCAGAGTTGAGTGGCTTAGAGTCGACTCGAGTTTGAGCCGTGGCTCCGAGTCGGCTCGGTCTGAGCTGGCGTCTCCTAGCCGCTTGACTCGGCTCGAGTCGATGGCTTGTGGCTCGGGGTTGGCTCGTCGAGCCGATGGTGTCAGCAGGCGAGCCGATGACGTGAGCAGAAGTGGATCGAGTTGGATCCTGATTGCAAATGGGTCGGGTTCTTGTAGGTTTGAGATTTAAACCCGAAATCAAACCAAACCCAAAAAATCAGCCTGATTCTTGAGCTGCTACTGCCGAGAGTTTGATGGCGACTAATGTCGAAGGTGTTGTCGATGAGGACGTTGAAGAAGACGGCGGCGACGAAGAGGGTGACGTCGGCGAAGGGAATCAGTGGCAGAATCTGACGATGATGACGACGAAGTCTGGATTTGGACGACGGCGAGGGCTTTTGTCAGAGGACGACACAGTCGTCGAGGAAGCCTGGAGATTTGAACTTGTTGTGTTGGAGTCATTGCTGCCACGGTGGATGTTGGCTTCAAGGATGTTGGCAATGGTGGGGGTGGGTGAGGAGGAAGAGGAAGAAGATGATGAATAAGAAGATGGTAGAGAATTAGGGAGAAGGCGGTTACATTCTGAGATGGGTTATGGTTTTTTTGTCTCGGTGGGAGAGAGGGAAAGAGGATGAACAAGGCGTTCTTTTTTTCCCCCCCTGTTTTTCTCTGTTTTTCTCTTTTTTTCTTTTTTTAAAATAAAACTTGGGTGATCTAGATCTAGATTGGGAAGAGAAAAAATATTCGAAGGGGATTGAAAACCAATTGCTCTGATACCAAAATTGATGTAAAACAATTTGGATCGCAATCAACTTCAACTTAAAAATTTGAAACTAAGGTCTTAAAAAAAAGAGTTGAGAATTTGAATAGAGTTTCTTCACACCCCTTGCACCACGAGCTTCACACCCAATACTCAAGATAATAATATTAAGAATTTTAACTGAAAAATTTGTAATTTCAATCATTTAATAATAATCCAAAGAGAAGTCTTGGGGCTTATTTATAAGCTTTACAAAAGTGCACTTTTAAGAAATAACCGATGTGGTACTAAACTCCCGCATAAAAGAATATACCACTAATTCAGCAAAACTTAGCTAAAAGTAAAAATAGCTAAAATCAAAGGAAGACAACACGTCGTCTTCTAAAATAGAGTCGATCAAACAGTCGTTTCAGCGGCGTGATGCCCTCATTACCCCAATTATCCATTTTCTTGTAGTTCGTCCCCCATCAGATAGAGTCCAGTTTGAGTTGGTACTTTTGTAAGCTGCAAACGAGTGCATTGTATACATTTTGTCGTATATCTATCCAAAAACAAAAGTAATTTATGTTGTTAGTGTACTGGTGGTGCATGTTTGGTAATAGCATTACTACTTTGCATCTCTTGGAATTGCATCTCAATATCTCTGCACTTTGTGTCTAAATATGTGGGTAGATAATTGATTTCAACAAAGAAAGATAGGAATTTAACAAACTCACAGTAGTGATTGGATGATTCTAGATGATGCATTATTCTGGATGTTGCAGGTATCGTGACCCAAAGACAGGTTTCCCTTATGCAGCAAAAGAAGCCTTCAAAGTAATTCGGGAGTGGTAAACTCTTTGCACTGTTATATTTCAGTCTTTCGCTCCTCTTCCTCTTTCCAACTAACTTCTCTGCATTTTAGTTTTCAAATTTGATTAGACAGAAGTTTCTTTGGGTTGTTGGTCTGTTTTCTATCTTCAGGTTTATATGTATACAAGACTTTCATGTGGGGGTCTTGCTAATGACTTTTAGATGATTTGTCGTTTGTAATAAGAAAATAAGATGTGGTTTAGTTGAAAACTTTTCTTTCACCATTGGTCTTTTTCTGCTTTTGAAATTTTTTTAATATTGGATGTTGCGCCTCTTTAGCAATAATTTAATCCTTCAAAGATTTCTCAAGCTCTCTAATTTGATGAAGATCATTTATGGTTATGGTCCTCACATGTTTATGTTCTTGAGCCTTTGACACCATTAAAATATGTATGCCTATTATCTCGGAATATGTTTTCAATTTGTTAGTAGACATGAATAGAATATATCAATAATCCTCAATACTTATGGTTTTATGGGGCATAGAGAAAATTGTGGTGTGTATTCAATTACTTTTCTCATCCTCTATGAATCTGGGACTTGTTAGCCATCCATGGCCTTGTCGTACTATGCTCGCACCACCACACACTTATATTCATTGTAGTAGATGCAATACAGATATGATAACTATGTAAGGGCAGTCTTGTTACTTCTTTTGCGTACATCATAAGCAGTCAATGGCCTCAATTGTAGAAAAGCTAATTGCATAAGGATTACACGCAGTCTTACCTCTATGAGTTGTTTTCTGTGCATGTTCTTACGAGAAATAGTAAGATAATCTATACATCTTTTTGGAAATTTATAGTTTATGTGGAGTCTTGTTTTACGTTATATTTGCTGAAAGTTTGCTTCGCTTTGCATTTAAGGTTGATGATTTGATGACGGCTTTGATTCAGATGATATTGGTTTCATCGAAACTTCGTTGACTTGAGATAAAGACTAAATTCATGACTCTAGTTTAGTATTGCCAGAGTGTACTTAAATATCTGTTACTTGAATGAATTTGGTCAAATAGTGAACTGATATAACCATTCTATGATGTCCACCTTAATCAAGGTCTGTTCAGAACTGCAAGAGTAAGTTACACTGAGGGCAGACTCACTTTAAGAAACTCTCCTTGATACCTTATTTTTGTAGGATCTGACTAGTGACTGTCAGGTCTTTTTTCTTGCAGTTGAGGTATAGTCATATGAAGGTTAATTTTCATTCCTTATTCTTTCCCTCCCTTTTGTCCAGTTTATTGAAAGAAGAATCTGATAGGAAGGAACAAAAAAAAGCGGACATGGGGTGTCTATTAGATTCAATTTCAGGCAAAGGGTTTTCATCTAAAAAGAAAAGATCAAGACCTGGAACCACCAAGCCAACAGATTGGCGGTTGGGAGCCAGGTTTCGCAGAATACCGGCGCTTGAGAATCTTGATGAAGATCAACTCTAATGGTAAATCTGCATCTCTGTTTCAAGATATCTTTCTTTCAGTAGCACTGAATATTTGCTTGCTTCTGATATAATCTGTAACTTATTCTAAAGCCATCCTGTGATTCAATGTTGCATCCCTCCTATTTGGCTAGCCATTCGATAATTTAAATAAATCCAGAACTTGTCTTCATTTCGTTGTGGGTTGCCTTGCTACTCTGTAAATGTGAAGGTTCAAATCAGTGGCCAATTTTATAATTATCCATTTGACCATCTAGCAATTACCCATATCTAGATTGTATTTTCCGTAGAAGAGCTGGGAGCTTGCAACCAATCTGATTCAGTAACCAGTTGAATGTCACTTCTGCCAGCTTTTCCCACCAGTTTGCCTGATTCCATTCTCCCCCATCTAAACAGGCAATACAACTGTGACTTCATACATGATGTCTGTGATTTGCTACTAGCTATTTGTCGACTCTTTTTCCAATGATTTGGGATTTGTTTCTACGTGCCTTTTTGATCTATCGTGCAAAAAAAGTTTGCTCTTCATTAAATTCATAGTACTGCTCCTATGTTCTAATCTCCTGTTATGTGTTTAATTGCACACACCAGGTGCAATGGCAGCAGTCGTCGCATCAGGAGAGCCACCAAGGAAAGTTGCACAGGGAAGAATTCTCAGTTCTGAAGGGCCCAGCTTACCTTGCATCCTTTCAGGACACATGGTTGGCTCATTAGAATGCCTCACCCTTTCCCCACAAGGCCTCGTTTCATTCATATGTATTTATTTTTAGCAGTCATTTGATGATGAATCTGTTGATGTACAGCTGTATAATCTTTTGAGATGATGGCTTTTTAAAATTTTGGAAATATGTAATTTGTAATGTAATATATCTTAGCCTAACTATGTATCATACAGAGCTTCAGCTTTCAGGATGGAACTGTATGTGTTAGGGTTCTGGCCATCGAACCATGGATAAATTACTCAATAGCTTGCTGGATCACCCAAACTATGCTGCGGCCAGTGTTGTCTTTTGGTGAAATCACATGATATTATTTGAGATTAGAGATCTATCGGGAGGGAATGATTGCCTACTGTAGGAGATTCATCAAATATTAGTCGCGCACTTGATCGAGGAATTTAGATTGTGACAATGATGTTGGGGTTGAGTGGATACAATTGGTGTATACTATAGCTCATTTATTTAGCCCACCATGATATATGAGATGAGAAGGAGGGTGCTCTCAAAGCTATAAACAGAACCTGTTATTCAGAAAAAGACATTAATTTTCTGTCTTCTCACCCTTGAGCTTTTCTACTGCAATCATTCGCTAGCGTGAAGAGTTCAGTTTTTGGTTTTAAATTAAATTTTTGTTCACTTTTATTTATTTTAGCGATCGACTATTCTTTCTCTGAGCAGGAGATTCGTGCACACACTTATGCCGGGTGCTTATACGATCAAGGAGATTGTTTACCGCTAGTTGACGTAATCACTTCAATGTCCAAGCGATAGGGTGAGTCTTTTTCTTTTGAGGCAGTGAGTAGCACGACTGCTCCCTTCACAGGGCAGTTTCATTTTCTATTGATTATTTTTTATTGCAGTCTATTTTTTTCATGTTATTGCATGTTTAAGCTTTAAGTTTTGAGAACTTAAAAATTTGAAATTATAGAAAAATACAGTGTTAGGAACAACAATCTAGAAGGAAAAGAATATTTAAATATGTATTTCTATTTCATGCAATATAATTTTCTACAATAAGTTAATTTTGCCTTGCATAATCAATTCCTTTAAATTAATAATTTATGCAAAAACTCATTTGTTAATCAAATTTAAATGTTTAATAGAAATTGCCAAAAGTGAATTGTTGTCAAGAACATAAATAGTCATATTATGATTAAAATTTCCTGCATTGAAATTTTATTAAGTTAACTAGTCACAATATGCAACTATCAGAAGTAAACAAGAAAAATAAAGCCATGCATTGGTAAATATTTCTTACTTCTAAACAATTCAATTAGAAAATTATTCTTTGTTTAATTGAATTCATGTTGTAGATTAAATTCTAGCTTACATTGCTAGATTTTATTATCTCTATAATTGCAATTAAGTAAGATTTCCTACATTTTATTATGCATGTTCTAATTTAAAATCGACCAACTTAGAATTGATCTTTGCCATGTAACTAGAATAGAAATTGGTAGGATTTCAAGCTCAATGGGACAAGGAAATAGAAAGATGAGTCATTCTTTTAAAATACCCATTTAATTGGTGTTTAGGAAAGTGCTCTGAGTGGTAGTTGCATAATTAAGGATAGTTGCAAAATGAAAAACTTCCCACCTGATTTTCACTGACCTAGCCAGTTAGTTTAGTTATCTTGGGTTTGATAAAAAAAACCTAATAATTGATTTGAAACAGTTAGGAGTTAAGAACCAACTTGAAAGTAAATCAAAATCTTAAGCTCTGTATTAAAGATAAAATATTCTATTTAAGATGGAACTGTACCTAACAATTTATAAAGGAAAATTTCATATGAATTGTATTATCTTGTAATTTTATGTATAGATCTAGACATGTGTAATAGAATTTAACGAATCATGATAAAAACAAATAATATGAGTCGTCACAGATCTCTAGTTACTATATTCTCACCAACTTAGTGTGTAGGATTATCTAATTGTCATTGTGCGGATTAGCCAATGAGCAGATTGGATGACATTATTGATATTGCCACAGTGCGAACTTGATACGTCAGTGTGTATATTCTAACCATTATGCGGACTGTTGTCGATGTGCGAGATTTTTCTATTGCAAATTAAATGATTTGTCAATTTTATGTAAGTGGAGATAATCAGTGAATTAATTTTCCTACTTATCTTTTTTTAAGAAAAAAATTAATTGTGCAGATTAGACAAGTATTTACTTTTATTAGCATAATTTTTCTCATTTAAAAGATTGTACACATTTTCATCTATTGAGATATTAATGACTAGAGTTATATAAAATTAGAAGAATACATTATAACTTTGTAAACAGCTACATGTGGTGCATCCTATTGAATGAACTTCCATAAACAAAAACTAGAATTCGGAAAATTCTTTTTTAATTTGTGAAACTTAAAATTAAACTTATGCATTCATCTTATAGTTTACTCTTACAAATTTTATTTGCATCTTTATGTTATATATTGTAGTGGTCATTATCTGACTCGGCCGAGATCACGACGCGTGTCAATCCAGCCTCGCATGGATATGCGACGCGTGGTTATTTCTAGAACGGTTAATCTAAAATCATCACCTTGTTTGGATTACGAATGGGTCAGGGGATTAATATAAGAATAAGATTCGATTATGGAGATCTCTATCCTTAAGCCCAATATTAATTCAAATAAGGTAGCAACCTCCCGGGGTTACTACAGTCGAGCCCAGATCACCAGATAGAGAAGAACTCTATCCTACATCAATTCAAACCAAGACGGTCAGCTCAATCCTAAGCCAGATAAGGGATTTAGGTATTCAAATTGAGCATGACTCCCTAGCTCTATTTATTGGACAAGATTTGTATAAATAGAGCATCCCTTCCAATGGGAAGGGGACCTCACGTTCACCTGAATCCCGAGAATCCTAATGTAATTGTCATTGGCATAGTAAAACTTCTCTCTCCCTCTCCATGATTTTTTCCCTCTTCGAGTTTTTCACGTAATTCTCTGTGTTTGCGATTGCCTTTTTCTGCGATTTGATTACTTCCACTTTCCTATTTTGGTGCGTAGATTGATTCCCTAGGAATTGACAACTGCATTTGGTGCTTTCGTTGAGAGAGCTTTCGAATTCACACTCGAGGACTCTTCGTCAAAATACCCTACTCCTTCCTATGAAACTACCCAGCATGACCGACATGGCTCCTTCGAGGAAGAGTGTTAACCAGACTACGGCCGACCTGGTCGTTCCAAGGAAAGCGACGAAAGCGATAGAAGAAGTAAAACCAACGAGCCGTCGGCCCACCCTATCAGACGTTCACATTTCAGACGTGGAGGACTCTCATCCTACCGCTATGTCACCACTCAGGAGGCAGACCGCCGAACCCGCGCCTCCGCCCAACAAAGACCAACTCCTCCAGATGCTTTCCTCCATGCGGAAGCAGTTAGATAATCAGCGCACTGAGATGATCCGTCTCCGTGAGGTAGCCGCCCATGAGAAAGAGGCGAAAACCTGTGTCTAGACACGTTTGCTCAAACAGATCAGAGTACAACGGGGGGTCGCGATCTTCTCCCACTGAGGGAAGAAACCTGAGGCCCTCCTTTGCCAACACGCACACAGGAATCTGCTCACTCCACCGTAAGTTCGAGGCGCGTCAGGTCAGAAACCTACAAAGATGAAGAGGACTCCGAGGACACTCAGCGTTCCCGAACGCCAAAGTTCCCTCAGATTGAGGACATAGCAGACCTAGTCCAGGAGCGACTCAATCGAGCGAGTCAACAGTTCCCAAAAGGGATGGAGTACAGCGGGTTGAGGCCTAGTGACTCCCTGTTATCAAGAGAGATCACCACGCTCTGCTTCCCAAAGAAGTTTGTGTTGCCATCCTTTGATCATTATTCAGGAACTTTCGGCCCACTCCTTCATCTTCGCCAGTTCCAAGACAAGATGGTGGTCTACACCCACGATGACCTCCTCCTCTGTCAAGCATTCCCATCCAACCTCAAGGGGGTCGCCTACCACTGATTATTTTCACTACCGGAAAATTCCTCTGGAATTTTCATGAGGTGACCGAGGTATTTTTTAACCAGTTTGCTTCTCGGAGGGAATTCCAGAGGAACAACAACCACCTCCTCATAGTAAAAATGAAAGCCGGAGAGAGCTTGAAGAATTATGACAATTTCTAGAGTCAGATGACCCTGATATACAACTGCAATGAGGACGTGGCCACCGCTGCCTTCATCAGTGGTCTGCAGGTCACCAATCCCTTCTACGAACACCTAGTGAAGAACGATGTCACTAGGATGAGGGATATTCTTGTTCGGGCTCAGAAGTATATTCAAATAGAAGAGGTGACCTGGACTATGTTCAGCCGCTCCCTAAGACAAGGCCGCGAGACCAAGAAGCCAAAGCCACAATTCCCCCCGAGGAAAAATCTGAGCCACCGCTCCTTGATCGTCCGCAAGCCATCAAGGCGCATTGCTGAATTCGGCAAGGGAGGTGAGTCGGAGCGTGACCTCACCCCATTCTGTGTACCGATCGACCAGATCTTCAATGCCATCAAAGACCAGCCTTGAGTTAGGCGTCCGACCAGACCCTCCCTCCTCGCCAAAGAGGGCTAGGGTCTAGTGGCTACTGCACATTTCATGATGGGATGGGCCACCTCACGTTGGACTGCCGGAGCTTATGACGGTACCTCCAGGACTTGGTCAACGAGGGATACCTCCGAGAGTTTGTTCTCAATCTCGGATTACACTCGGAGGTTAGAGTGCAGAGGCAGCCCGAGGTCCCAACTGAGCATCTTGGAAGCACCTTTGTCTAGTGCTGGAAGGTGAACGCCATCTTCGGCAACTCCCCAATAAAAAGTACCACCCCAAGGAGAGGACCCTCTACGTCAACGAAGCCCGCAGGGACAGTCATCCAACCATAGTAACTCGCCCTCTACGTCTCCCAATGGGCCAGTCTTTTTCTTGGAAGAAAATTCATATGTCGAACACTTCCCACATAATGACGCCTTAGTCGTGACAACACACATCGGATGCTGTAAGTGAAAAACACCTAGAGGGGGGGGTGAATAGGTGTAATTGCTAATCTAATGATCTTTTTGAACTAAGTGTGATGAATGATGCAACTATCTCTCAAAAACAAGACTAAGAGCCGAATACCCCTTGCGAGGTTCTGAACTCCTTCCTCCCAATTCCCCTTAGATATGGGTTAGAGGTGCGCAATGCAACCTTATTGTATTGAGATATGATCGATCAAGGCAAAGTATGATGATGAGAAATGAGATGCACACAATATATCACAAGAATTACAAGCTTGAATTAAAAACACAAGGAAACTACAAGATCACAAGCAAGTAATAAGGAGCAATAAAATTGTTAGAGGAATTTAAAGCAAGAGTTGGACGCAAAGGCAATCGCAAACACAAATATTTGTTTCGAGGTTCGAGCCACCGCTCTACTCTCCGCCTTCACCTCCGTGAAGGGTTTCCACTATCCACCGAGGACGCCTTTACAATTTGGTCTACCGAAGACCGAGCACCGAGCTCCACCGAGTACAAAAGGACCTCTACCGAAGAGGTTGCTCCACAAGGAAAGGATTACAAGAACAAAGTGATCACAACAAGATCACTACACTTTTTCTCAAACTCTTTTACAAACACTCTCACTTCTATTACAACTTCACTATAGAATGAGTATAGGATTTTTGGCTCTATGAAGTGTGGTGAGAAAACTTCAGTTGTAGAGTGATATATACAATCAAACACAACTGAAAAATAAACTTTAAAAGAATTGAAATGAAGGCTTTAAACTCTTTTCTTTTCTCTTTTGAAAACAACACAAACTTGAGGATTTTTCTTGGTGATATGCAAGAGAGACTTCTCCTCTATTTATAGGGTTAGAAAATAGGTTAAAAACAATTTCTTTACACCTAATTTGACCTGCAAAAGCTCCCCAACAACTCTCCAAAAATCTGTTAAAGCAGAAAAGAAAAACAGTTTTTCAGAATAGCCCAAAGAGGAAAGAGCCGTTGGATTGTTGCAGGCCTGGCGGTCGACCGGTCCGGTCGACCGCCAGCCCAGCTGCAAAGAGCCGTTGGCTCTCGGTCGACCGGTCCGGTCGACCGTCCCAAAAGAGGAAACACAGTTTCCTTCTTCCGGTCGACCGGTCCGGTCGACTCAGGAAACCAGAGAGCAGAGTGCTCTTGGTCGGTCGACCGGTGCGGTCGACCGACGGACGTGCACAGACGTGCACGTCCAGGCTATGGCGCCGGTCGACCGGGCCGGTCGGCCGGTCAGCCTGAAATGGGAAAAACTGCAGGATTTGAACTTGGAAAAATTTGAAAAAATGTTTTAGGTTTAAACAAACTAGAGTAACATGTTAGTAGGAGTATGTATACATGATCTAGACAAGATATTTATTTTATAAAACTTAGGTTCATGTAAATCTCTACTAAGGCATGAAACCAAATTTTGAAAATGAAAACAAGATCAAATTTTATCAAAACCAAATTTTGTGTGTGTGTGTATCCTAGAGCCAAATAACCAAGACTCAAACTTTAACATTCTATTCTTACAATGATTCTAAGGACTTCAAGATCTTCAATAAGCTTCTTCATATGATTTTCAACACTTGTTCCTTGAGCCCAATTGGAGTTGACTTGAGTCCAAATCCTTGTATTTGTGAGAGAAGACTTCTAGAATGAATAGAAACCTGAAACACACTTAAACAACAAATATTATTAGTACAAATAACTAATATGTTTTGTAATCATCAAAATACACTAATCATGGGTGATTGTAACCTTGGGCCAACAATCTCCCCCTTTTTGATGATGACAAAACATATAAGTTATTTAAACAAATATGGAAGAAGAGTTTGGAAAACTCCCCCTCAAGCAATGCTATGTAAAAAAAATAACTATTAGTGAGATACATGAAGCATTGAAAACCCAATATTTTTGTCAAAAGCTTAAATACCATTTGAAATCAGCCATTTGAAATCAAACTTAATACCAATTAAACTTATACTTTTTCTCTTTAAACTTATAGTAAATAAACTAAACTCAAAGTATACTTTTTCTCTTTAAACTTATAGTAAATAAACTAAACTCAAACTATAAGCAAACTTATTTCTTTTTCAATAAACACTTTAATTAAACTTATATATTTTTCTCCATGAAATGAAACTCAAATAGTATCAAACTTAAACTTTTAAATCAACAAACTTATTCGCCCCCTTTTTGTCATACATCAAAAAGGGTCAAAACAAAACAAAACACCAAAATAGAAACATTTTAAGAATCTATCATGCAAACATTCAACTCACCACAAATAAATGAAAATCTAGCATAATCTAGAGGTTTAGTAAAAATATCGGCAAGTTGAAAATCGGTAGAAACATAATCAATATCAATATCACCTTTCTCATAATGATCTCTAAGAAAGTGATACCTAATGTCAATGTGTTTGGTTTTACTATGTTGATTTGCATTCTTTGTCATGTGAATAGTACTAGTATTATCACAAAATATTTTAACATGATCAAAGTGTAAATCATAGTCAAGGAGAGTATGTTTCATCCAAAGAACTTGTGCACAACAAGCTCTGGCTGCAACATACTCCGCCTCGGCGGTTGATAGGGCTACCGAATTTTGCTTTTTGGAAGACCAAGATACAAGACAATTACCCAAGAATTGACATGTTCCACTTGTGCTCTTCCTATCTACCCTACAACCCGCATAGTCGGCATCCGAAAAACTAGTCATTGAAAATTGGCCGGTTTTCGGATACCACAAACCCATTTCAATGGTGTCCTTAAGGTATCTAATTATGCGTTTAACCGCAATTATGTGAGACTCTTTAGGACAAGATTGAAAACGTGCACAAAGACAAACGGAAAACATGATATCCGGCCTACTAGCCGTCAAATAAAGCAAACTACCAATCATGCTACGATATAATTTAATGTCTACACTTTTACCTTATTCATCCTTGTCAAGCTTTGTAGTTGTTGCCATGGGAGTTTTGCTTACTTTCGATCCTTCAAGCCCAAACCTTTTGATTAGTTCCTTTGTGTACTTGGCTTGATTGATGAAGATCCCATCCTTCTTTTGCTTGATTTGGAGTCCAAGGAAATAGTTGAGTTCCCCCATCATAGACATTTCAAATTCATCCTTCATGCATGACTCAAAAACTTGGCAAAGAGATTCATTAGTAGAACCAAAAATAATATCATCCACATAAATTTGCACAATAATAATATCCTTTTCTACATGTTTTGTAAACAAAGTTGTGTCAATTTTACCTTTCTTAAAACCATTTGAAATCAAAAATGAAGAAAGTCTTTCATACCAAGCCCTAGGGGCTTGTTTTAAACCATAAAGAGCTTTATCTAATTTAAAAACAAAATCCGGATGTGTAGGATCAACAAACCCGGGGGTTGTTCAACATACACCTCCTCTTCAATAAATCCATTTAGAAAAGCACTTTTAACATCCATTTGAAATAATTTGAAATCTTTATATGAGGCAAATGCTAGTGTCATCCGTATGGCTTCAAGCCGTGCTACGGGTGCAAAGGTTTCTTCAAAATCGATCCCTTCGATTTGAGTGTAACCTTGGGCAACTAACCTAGCCTTGTTTCTAACTACATTACCCGATTCATCCAACTTGTTCTTAAAGATCCACTTAGTACCAATTGTTGGTCTATCGTGGGGCCTAGGAACAAGGTGCCAAACTTGGTTGCGCTCAAATTGATTGAGCTCCTCTTGCATGGCTAGCAACCAATATGAATCGGCCTCGGCTTCGAGGACATTTTTGGGTTCAATATGAGAAATGAATGCATAGTTACCACAATAGTCATGAAGTCTAGAGCGAGTAGTTACCCCTTTTGATACTTCACCTATGACGAGGTCCTTGGGATGATGTGGATTGTATCTCCAATCCTTTGGTAGTGGTTGAGTAGGCTCCACCTCATGTGTTTGATTTTCATTTCCTTGTGCCTCTTCCACCTTAGCTTCGCTTCCTTCATCATCCTTTGGTTTGTCTCCCATAGTAGAAGCATCTTCCAAGGTCACTTTCTCCAAACCTTCATCCAATGCATCTATTTCTACAACATTCTTAACAAACTTGTTAGATTCCTCAAACTTAACATGAATAGACTCTTCAATAGTCAATGATGATCTAATGAAAACTCTATAAGCCTTACTAGTGTTTGAGTAACCTACAAAAATAGCCTCATAAGATCTAGCATCAAACTTTCCTAAATTATCTTTTGTATTTAAAACAAAACATTTGCATCCAAAAACTTTGAAATAAGAAACATTTGGTTTTCTAGAAAAGTACATTTCAAAAGAAGTTTTAGTAGTATTTTTACATAAGAAAACACGATTTGATATATAGCATGATGTATTAACGGCCTCGGCCCACAAATAATGTGGTAGACCGTATTCACTAAGCATTGTCCTAGCCATCTCTTGTAATGTTCTATTTTTCCGTTCAACTACTCCATTTTGTTGTGGAGTTCTAGGACAAGATAGTTCATGCTTTATTCCATGTTCATCACAAAAAGTGGTAAAGGGTTGGTTAATGAATTCACCTCCTCTATCACTTCTTATTCTCAAATCGAAACATCTTTTTCTTTTTCAACTCTTTTCTTAAAAGTTTGGAAATACGAAAATGCTTGGTTTTTGTGTTCAAGAAAGAAAACCCAAGTAAACCTTGAAAAATCATCAACCAAAACATAAGCAAATCTATTCCCACTTAGACTTTTGGTTTGTGTAGGGCCAAAAAAGATCCATATGGATTAACTCCAAAGGACGTGATGTCATGATATCCTTAGTTGACTTGAAAGAAGACTTAATTTGTTTCCCAAATTGACATGCGTCACAAACTCGGTCCTTTTCAAAATTCAAGCAAGGAATACCTTTCACCATTTCCTTTGTGTTTAACCTAGAAATGTGATCAAAGAAAATATGGCCTAATCTCCTATGCCACAACCAAGAGTCATCATCGAGGGCTTTCAAATAAGTAATATTACAAGACATATTTAACATATCAATCATATAAACATTACTTTCACGAAAACCGGAAAATACACAAACATTAGAAGTTCTATCAATTACTTTACAAGCAACATTATCAAAAATAACATCAAAGCCTTTATCACAAAGTTGACTAACACTCAAGAGATTATGCTTGAGGCCATCAACTAAAACTACATTTTCAATTAAAGGAGAGGTGCCAAGTTTTACATTACCAATACCGATGATTTTACCCTTGGCGTCATCTCCGAAGGTGACGGTGCCACCTTCATGATATTTTGATAGGGTTGCAAAGTTGTTGATGTCCCAAGTCATGTGCCTTGAGCAACCGCTATCAAGATACCACAATTCTCTACGTCGTTGGGCTTTGGAAAGTACCTATATCATTTAACATAATTGTTGATTTTGGTACCCAAACTTTCTTGGGTCCTTTAAAGTTAGTGCCTCGAACCCAAACATTATGACGTGATACGTTTAATCTATCATAGTAAAAATTGGCTAAGTGCCCTTTCCGTCCACAATGTGAACATGAGAACACTCTACCATACATGAATGCATGATGTGTATGTGTAGTGTGAGCATGTTTTGGGGTTTTGCCATGTTGTTTAGGTTGTGTAGCATGAACATGAACATGAGCATAAGCATTTTTCTTTGGGGCTTGTTTCTTAGGAAACATAGCCTCAATTTTCTTCTTGTTAAATTCACAATTTTTCAAAATAACACTTAATGAGTCTAATCTTTCCTTAAGCATAGAAACTTCATTAGAATCAATTAGTGGGGCCTTACCTTTGCAAGAAATCTTATATTTTTCAAAATCATTTTTAGTAGTGGCCAAGGTGGAAACCAAATCATCCTTTTCTTTTGTAAGAGTAAAAACTTGATGACTTAAAGATTCATTTTTCTTTTTCATTTTTAAATACTTTTTCTTTAAGAAATCATAATTTTGTGACAACTCAACAAAAGCCTCTTCTAATTCATCCATAGAAAGCTCATTATCATAGGAAGGGGAAGAGGTTACCTTGCTTGTGCCTTCATTAGCCATGAAGCACATGTTGGCGGTGTCTATTTCTTCCTCGGATTCGGTCTCCGAATCCCAAGTTGCCTTCATAGCCTTCTTCTTGTAGGGCTTCTTTGATGTGGAGGGCTTAGCTTTGTCCGGACACTCCGCAATAATGTGTCCGGGCTTTTGGCAATTGAAACAAGTGATCCTTCTTTCTTCTTTGCCTCCTTGCCATCTTCTTCTACCTTGGTACTTCGCCTTGTTGTACATCCTCCGGACATTCTTAACAAGGAGTGAGAGCTCCTCATCATCTTCTTCTTCATCGTCTTCATCGGAGTGTGTAGCTTGACTCTTGAAGGCGATAGTCTTCTTTTTGGAAGGAGCCATATCCTCCCTTGCTTTTCTTTCCATCTCATGGGTTTTGAGGTTCCCAATGAGACCTATAAGCTCCATCTCTTCATTGTCGTTGAGTTCCTTCAAGGTTGTTGCTTTAACTTCCCATGAAGGAGGAAGAGCTCGGATGATCTTCCTTACTCTTTGATCATTGTTGATATCTTCACCTAAAGAAGAGAGTCCATTAGTAATCTTGGTAAATCTTGTAACCATATCATCTATGGTTTCATTTTCTTGCATGCTAAATGTTTCATATTGGGACCGAAGAAGGTCAATCTTAGCCTTCTTTACTTGTGAGGTCCCCTCATGTGTGACTATCAAGTGTGACCAAATCTCATATGCGGATTTGCAATGGATAACCCTAGAAATGTCATCATCATTAAGGGCTTGTAGAAGTGCATAGTGAGCTTTGGCATTGGCATCGAATTCCTTAGTCTCTATTTCGGACCAAGTGGATTCGTCACCGGGGGGTACACTAAAGGACTTAGTCACGGCTTTTGCAACTCGGCTACCTAGAGATTGCAAAAACACGGTCATCTTAACTTTCCATATGGGAAAGTTAAGTCCATCAAACTTAGGAGGGGTCTTAATTCCATCGGCCATTTTTACTATATGAATATGAATGAAATGATTAGCAAATTAGGATCTTCTCTAAGGTTGTTAAACCAAATCCTAGAGTCCAAGCTCTGATACCAATTGAAAAACACTTAGAGGGGGGGTGAATAGGTGTAATTGCTAATCTAATGATCTTTTTGAACTAAGTGTGATGAATGATGCAACGATCTCTCAAAAACAAGACTAAGAGCCGAATACCCCTTGCGAGGTTCTGAACTCCTTCCTCCCAATTCCCCTTAGATATGGGTTAGAGGTGCGCAATGCAACCTTGTTGTATTGAGATATGATCGATCAAGGCAAAGTATGATGATGAGAAATGAGATGCACACAATATATCACAAGAATTACAAGCTTGAATTAAAAACACAAGGAAACTACAAGATCACAAGCAAGTAATAAGGAGCAATAAAATTGTTAGAGGAATTTAAAGCAAGAGTTGGACGCAAAGGCAATCGCAAATACAAATATTTGTTTCGAGGTTCGAGCCACCGCTCTACTCCCCGCCTTCACCTCCGTGAAGGGTTTTCACTATCCACCGAGGACGCCTTTACAATTTGGTCTACCGAAGACCGAGCACCGAGCTCCACCGAGTACAAAAGGACCTCTACCGAAGAGGTTGCTCCACAAGGAAAGGATTACAAGAACAAAGTGATCACAACAAGATCACTACACTTTTTCTCAAACTCTTTTACAAACACTCTCACTTCTATTACAACTTCACTATAGAATGAGTATAGGATTTTTGGCTCTATGAAGTGTGGTGAGAAAACTTCAGTTGTAGAGTGATATATACAATCAAACACAACTGAAAAACAAACTTTAAAAGAATTGAAATGAAGGCTTTAAACTCTTTTCTTTTCTCTTTTGAAAACAACACAAACTTGAGGATTTTTCTTGGTGATATGCAAGAGAGACTTCTCCTCTATTTATAGGGTTAGAAAATAGGTTAAAAATAATTTCTTTACACCTAATTTGACCTGCAAAAGCTCACCAACAACTCTCTAAAAATCTGTTAAAGCAGAAAAGAAAAACAGTTTTTTAGAATAGCCCAAAGAGGAAAGAGCCGTTGGATTGTTGCAGGCCTGGTGGTCGACCGGTCCGGTCGACCGCCAGCCCAGCTGCAAAGAGCCGTTGGCTCTCGGTCGACTGGTCCGATCGACCGTCCCAAAAGAGGAAACACAGTTTCCTTCTTCCGGTCGACCGGTCCGGTCGACTCAGGAAACCAGAGAGCAGAGTGCTCTTGGTCGGTCGACCGGTGCGGTCGACCGACGGACGTGCACAGACGTGCACGTCCAGGCTATGGCGCCGGTCGACCGGGCCGGTCGGCCGGTCAGCCTGAAATGGGAAAAACTGCAGGATTTGAACTTGGAAAAATTTGAAAAAATGTTTTAGGTTTAAACAAACTAGAGTAACATGTTAGTAGGAGTATGTATACATGATCTAGACAAGATATTTATTTTATAAAACTTAGGTTCATGTAAATCTCTACTAAGGCATGAAACCAAATTTTGAAAATGAAAACAAGATCAAATTTTATCAAAACCAAATTTTGTGTGTGTGTGTATCCTAGAGCCAAATAACCAAGACTCAAACTTTAACATTCTATTCTTACAATGATTCTAAGGACTTCAAGATCTTCAATAGGCTTCTTCATATGATCTTCAACACTTGTTCCTTGAGCCCAATTGGAGTTGACTTGAGTCTAAATCCTTGTATTTGTGAGAGAAGACTTCTAGAATGAATAGAAACCTGAAACACACTTAAACAACAAATATTATTAGTATAAATAACTAATATGTTTTGTAATCATCAAAATACACTAATCATGGGTGATTGTAACCTTGGGCCAACAGTAAGGTGTCAAAGATCCTAGTAGATGGGGGAAGTAACGTCAATATCTGTACGTCCACACCCTCGACCGAATGGAGGATACTCCCGAGCTGGCCTGAAAATTGATCATCCCTTGAACCCAATCACTTCTTTACAGATTCGACGGGAACGAGGCATATTCCTCGGCACTGTCGAGTTCCTTGTCCGAGCTGATCTATTCAAAGTCGTGACTGAGTTCTACATCTTAGATGTCCCATCCCCCCCAATGCCATCCTCGACAGGTCGTGGATCCATATGATGAGAGCGGTTCCATCCACCCATCATCAATTGCTGAAATACCCCACGACATCCAGAATGGCTAATATAAGGGGTGACCAAACAATGGCAAGAACAGTTGCTGCGGTTGCCCGCAAGAGGTCAGGCTGGATGCCAAAAGTATCCTGAGCAGAGCCCAATGAAGACTCTCCCGTGGATAAGAAACAGAAGAGTGTTGCTGATCAATAAAATCAAAGTTCGACAAAAGCCCATACCCTGACTCGCCCACGCAGTCAGGGAATCCCAACAGCAGGACTGAGGAAGAGACAGAGTTATTCGGGGTAGATCCCCATCACCCTAAACGAACCCTCCAAATCGGCTCAAACCTGCATCCATGGGAGAAGGTACTATTCAAACAATTATTATCGGAGAATACAGACGTATTCGCATGGTCTCCGCTGATTTGCCGAGGATTGACCCTGAAGTTATCTGTCACAAGCTCTCCATACGAGCGGACGCTAAACTGGTAAAGAAGAATCCTAGGAGAAAAAAGAGGAAAGGAGTCGCGCCATCAGCGACGAGGTCAATCGCCTACTCTAGGCTGGCTTCATCCGATAAACATTCTACCCCTACCGGCTCTCTAATCCCCTCCTCGTGAAGAAAAAGAACGGGAAGTGGAGAGTCTGTATTGACTTTACGAATCTCAATGAAGCCTATTCAAAAGACAGTTAACCCCCCCGGAGGATCGATTAACTATTGGAAGCCACGGCGGGGTACGAGCTCCTTAGCTTTATGGACGCTTACTCCGGCTATAATTAGATCAGGATGTGATTGTATCTCAATTTTGCATTATTATCATCATATTTGCATATTTTTCCTTAATTATTCTTTATTTAACATTGCTATTTAACCCTCCTTTTGATTATAGTGTGTAGTTACTTAAATGAGAAGATAAAAATACAAGAAGCTTCTATTTTATCTCTAATACTATCTAAATTTGGGTTTCAGTTTAAATCAATTTGAAATCAAAAAGGAGGAAAGAATATATCATCATCTTCACAATTCAAATTCAAAATCAGAAGATATATTTTTATAAGATAGATAGGATAAAGCTAATCCTAATTAGGGATAAGGAGGATAATTCAAATTAAATGGAGTTCAAAATCAATTTAGACTCGGATTCAGACTGGACATCTCTTAGTATTTTGATCATAACTTTTGTTGTAGATATTCAAATATGATAATCTAAGATGCTACAGAAAGATAATTTAAAGGACTACAATTCGTATATTGACTACTATTTTCAATTCAGCCATCAATGAGTCTTATGCAGCAATCAACACGCCAATTTGCTGTAGATTAATTTAGAATTGAATTCCCATATTAAATTAGGATTGAGTTAAATCTCCCAATTTGTATCTTATTGTGATTGGCTCTGAGGCCTGTTTAAAGAGCTAAAATCTCTCATAAAAAAGTATATCCACATCAAACATCATAACTTAGGATAGTTTCTCTTCCAAATTTCTTTTGTAATTTTTAGGATTTAATTCTAATTCAAGCTTTGTAAAGAAGGAGGAGGTTCTTGTAATTGAAGGTGACAGCATCAATAACAAGGTTTTTCTTTTCAATTTATCTTTATTTAATTGCTTTTTTTACTTGCTTTCTCTTTTACCACGCTTCCTTTGGATTTTATCATGAGTAGCTAATCTTCTTCATGGCTTATTAATCTCTATCTACCACTAATTATAGTTCTATATTAGAATAAGCTGATTAGGATTCTGTGCAGCTTAAACCCTAGAAATAGCTAATGTAACGCCCTGATCTCATAGGTACGGAGACGTTACTGCGATGTATATACGCGGGGCGAAAATATCCTCATATATATACGCTAAGCATCAGTACATGAAGGAATCAGAGTACGGAAGCACAGTGATAATATACATTCCAACAATAATAGCACAAGTAAACAATTATCACAGAGCATGATACGATATTATAAGAATATTAGATCACTGCGCAAAAGCATGATTTTCACTATAAAGACTGAAAAATACTCACGAACAACAAGATGAGAATCTCGCGAACCGAACAAGGGGGCTGGAAGAAATGGGCTCCAGACTGACAGCCACTAATCCACGTTTTCGCTACGCTTCTAAATCTGGACATGAATGTTTAGGGTTGTCAGAAAATAACCCATCGAGTACATAAGATGAAGCCAAGTGGCGTGTTCAGGCAGTCACACGTGTACATGATCAAGTGACGTGGTTCAGGCACACCGATACAGGCAATGACCAGTAACATAAATGAAAATCACAGAATCAGTAGTAAATCTGAAATCAAGTAACTCCATGTGTATCATAAATCTGAATCGAAAAACATGCATAGAAAATAATGTCGAGAGCATAGGTACACATAAACATGCTAAGAGACATTAAGCATGTGATAAATACAAGTATAGAAAAAACTAGTTGTACAAGCCCAGATTATGGATTAATGAGATTGAGAAGTCGAGGGGATAATCCAAACAAGAAAACCCTTATATATATACCATATACCTCAAGTCACCATAGGCTAAGTTTATACAACTCAAGTTGCCTTCATAATAATAGAATAAGGAACCGATATAAAAAACTTGGAAATAATCAAGTCAAGTAATTTAACACAGTAGTGTCATATGTAAGTGGCGAGCAGGATAATATATTGTGTCATAGGTCTCACAAGTATAGATCAAGTATATCACTAGTCAGATGTCAGCAGCATGTTATTATTATGTTATTAAGATTCGTCCGATTTGTATACATCGGTATGCGTTCCATTCCACATACCTCCACATACAGATCGGAGAGTAAGTTATTAGAAACTGATGGGACTCGACGAAACCTGTTTAGAATTGGTTTCGTGCATGCCCGGGACAATAGTTCAGAAGTATCTGGTACTGAGTCGGAACGTACCGCTAGGTATTGGGACTTATTATACGCCCGAATATGAATAGGATGTCACCGCTCCCATAGGAATATGCCCAGGGGCTTGTGGCACACTCGGCAGGAGATCAGGAGGAGTAGGGGTGCCAGTGTACCCCATGAAAACACCTGGTGCCTGCAGATAGAATCCCACTATAAATTCATAAATTGTAAAATATTTGTATGGCCACCATAAACACGAAAAGTATATCGGTACCCATCATTTTTCCTATCTTGGTGTAAGTTGAGTACTTTATTATAGATTTCTAGTATAAAGTCCACAATGAATTTACAGTAATTCAATATCCATGATTAGTCAATTACAGGATCAACAGGAGTATAGTATTAGGAGTATAATATCAAGAGTCTCCCTGTTTCAGGGGTTCAAGAATACAGGAGTTCAAGAGTACAGAAGTTCAGGAGCACCAGATGTCTGGTAGCAGTATAATAATCATGTCAAGTTTTCGTAAAAGTGATAATCATGAATATGCAATGTAATCAGTCAGGTGTGATAGTATCCAGTTAGGTATCACAACATCAGGTCAAGTGTATCAGTACCCAGTAGAAAGTGTCATGTATTGGTGTATTTATCAAATATCTAGTATCAGGTGATAGCATGTCAAGTGTCAGGTGTTAGATATCAGGTATCAGGTGTCAAGTATTAACATATCAGTGTCAGGTAATCAGCAGGTCAATGACGTGATAAAGAAAAATAATATAGTCAAATATTTCAAACTCTTTACAACCATATCAATAAAAATTATCAATTATACTATTAATTATCCAGCCGAACCAGCATATCTATTACTTTCGGTCTCAAACTGATAATGTAATAGATAATGACGCCATCATGGCCAGATTATTTATCGGTACTCTCAAAGGAGTAATCTTTGACTGGTTCAGAAGCCTTCCACTAGTTCCATCGATTCTTGGATCGATCTGAAGACTCGGTTCCTTTCTCGCTTCTATGAGGATGACACCGAGGTAACTAGAGATAAGCTCCTTTCCACAGTGTAAAAGAAGGAAGAATCGGTCCGTGACTTCATTGAGAGGTACTGGAATTCATCTCTGATGTGTCCAGCAGGGATGTCATTGCCTATGTTATTGCAGACGTATAGGCACAACTTCCTGGACTAAGTAGAGATTCGCATGGGGGCTGTTAAGGCCCATATTTGAAAAGAGCTTGTTGAGCAAATTGAAATAGCCAAGGAGTTGGCTAAAAAGTTTGAGCCTTCCATCCCTAAGGGCAAATGGGGGGTAAACAACAAAGGACGTGGTGAAGTAGTACAGTCTTCCCAATCAAAAGGGAAGGAAATCATGTCTGTGGAGTTGTCAGGAGAAACTCCACCAAAAACCAAGAAGAGTGGCATTGGTAATCAGGAGTTCAAGTTTCCTCCGAAACAGTACTTCTTCAAAGATGAGTACTCCTTCAAAAATGAGCAGGTGGTTACAATTTTTCACTTTCTCTAAAAGGGCGGTAAGTTGAAGCTACTAGAGGTTCGACGCCCTAATGAAATGGGACGTACGAACGATCTCAACTATTGCCTCTTCTATAGGATGGTTCATCATCCTACCAACAAATGCTTTATCCTCAAGAATAAAATTTAGGCTCTGATCAATGCTGGAGTTCTGACTTTGAAGTCAGAATAGAAGAAAGTCACTGCGAATATAGTAACTCTTGAGTTCGGTACTTTTCTAGAGGTCACTGTTCCCGACAGAAATGCTCCAGCCCCATAGGCAGACTGGAGGTAAGTAATCCTTCAGCAAAACAACAGGAGGCTAAAGGCCTCATTCCATGACAACAAAGACCGGGGAAATCATGTGGGTGCACCCGGATCTTGCAAAAGATGAGCAATGGGACTCAAAGAAACCCAAGTTCAAGGAAAAATCCTACAACGTTGTCTCTGCCTTGTCAGATGATGGCAACATAACGATAGCTTCTCTCAGCGACTCTGAAGATGAGAAGTATGCTTTGGAAGCACATGACACTACATCTCAACCAACAGGTACTCGGTTTAGGAAATCTTACCTGAGACAGTACGAAAAGACCACTGACAAGACACAACAACCAACGACATTAGGAAAAGTACTTGTTCCAGCTTCAGCTCCAGCACTAGGAAAGAAAAAATAGAAAGAAGTCCGATTTGACCGAGTATTAAAGAAAACTTCTGGTCCGAGACTTGATGCCCCTTTTTGCTTTGATATATTGGCACAATTAGCTAACATTCTATCTCGGATTACTATACAAGAGCTGCTTCGCCTATTGAAGGAGACAAGAGAGGCACTCAGGGATGCGCTAGCTAATTCAGAATCATTTCTGATACATACGCCGGAGGCCTCTGAAGATGACAGTCAAGCCCTGTACCCTGAATGTCATGTACAACCGAAAATGTATGCCATCACCTTCACTATTGAGGACATGCTCCTCAAAGACAATAAACATGATCGACTCTTGTATTATAATGGATACATAGGCTCGACATGTATTGAGAGGATAGAGGTTGAGCCAAGGTCTGCACTCAACATCATCCCTAAAAGGCTCCTCTATTTTCTTGGGATACTGCTAAATAGATTGTCAGCAACGACTACTACGATATATGGTTTCAATGCTGGTAGTAATCATCCATTGGCAAAGATTCGGCTTCGCTATCAAATTGGGGATCTAAAGTCAGAAGTAACATGTTACGTCATCGATGCTGACATGTCATACAATCTACTACTTGGGTGACCTTGGATCCACACTAATTAGATCGTTCCTTCTACTCCGCATCAGTGCTTCAAGTACGTGGATAACAATGCAACGGTACGAACAATTTTTGCTGAAAAGCAACCATTCAAGGGAGTAGAAAACTATTTTACTGAGGCTCTCATTTACCAAGAAGCCAACAAAGTAGCAAAAAAATCGTTGCCTGAAGATATCGATAGCGGTAATGAAGCAGATTCAGAGCCAGAAGAAGACACGTCAGCTACCTTTACTTTCAAACCAATTGTAGCATATTTAAATGATCCGGAATGTAACAATCCCACTGAGAATGATGGCGAATGGGTGATCAATGAGAATATCACTATCGATTACCCAGTGAAGAGTTGTTTAAATTTGCAGATGATACCTCTGAAAGTACACCTAGAGGGGGGGTGAATAGGTGTACGGCTAATCTAATGTACAAAACACGGAAATTAAAAACTTAATTGCAACAACACTTAATGCAACCAACGAGTGTAGCTGAATTCCCGGTGAAGGGCTCTGGACTAACTCCTCTTGATTCCTCTGAATAAGAGCTGAGGCGCTATATGAAGCTCTCGTGGTTAAGCACAAGTGAGGCGCACACAAACAAGCCAAGCATATAATGAATGAGCAATATGAAATGATGCAAGGCACAAAGTAAATAGAGAGTTAGAGAGTCAATGGATCAATCGCTAACACACGGATATGTTTCGAGGTTCGAGCACCCAGCTCTACGTCCCCGCCTTCACACAAAAGGATTTTCACTAACTTGTCCACACAGGACTCCCACACAGGGAACATCCACTGAGAATTTGGGGCAATACAATAACCGGGAGTACACAACTCCTCTCTTTACAAACACAATTTTTACACTTAGAGGTTAGGCATAAAGCCACCACAAAACTCAATCAACCTCACAAATGATGGATGGGCACAAAGCCAACAACCAATCAACCTCTCACTAGAGAGATAGGACACAAAGCCACCACTCCAAAATCAACCTCTACCCAAGAGGGATAACACAAAGTAGGAGGGTTTACAACTTAGTGATCAAAAGACTACAAATCAAATTCTTTTCCACAAAAACAAAGATCCTATAAATAGGATAGAATAATAAGCTCAAGTGTGAGAAAAATCAAAAGAATGAAAAATAAATACTCAAAGAAAATCCTTGGGAAAAACTAGAAATAAGGATGAAGAAGTTGAACCAAAAACACTTTTCCCAAAATCACTTTTCTTTGATTTTCCAAACCCTAGAAAAACACCAAATCAAATGTAAACTTTAGAGCCCAAAACTTCTTTTTGATTGCTGCAAAAACACTAGTAAGATCAGAAAATAAGTTCTCTAAAAACTTGTTAAAAACTATTAAGAGAAAACCCAATTTATAGCCATTTGAAAAAACTAGCCGTTGGCAGCAATTATGGTCAGAATTGACCATCCGGTCGACTGGCCAACGGTCGAAATTTGACCATTGCTAACCCCCGGTCGACCGCCCTTACCCGAGAGTAAGGATACTACAGTCGGTCGACCACACGGTCGACCGGCCAAACCAAATGGCCTTGTGCACGTTTGTATGCACGTCCGGTCGACCGTTTCGGTCGACCGGCTCCTGGTCCGGTCGACCGGTCTGTCGACCGCCAGGGCCTGACAGACTAAATAAGGGATTTGAAAACTGGGTTTTTAATCATCAAATAAATCCCATAAATTCTCTAAAAATTCACAAAAATAGTATCAGTATAATACTTTAATAAACAAACATGTGTGAAAAAATTCAACACATATTTCAAACATTTGAACCATTTTTGTGACTTAGAAATTTTGCTAAAAACCAAAATCTGTATTTTCAAAATTTAGATTTTTGAATTGAAAATTTGTTTTGTACAAAACTCATCCAAATACAAAAACATGATACTTAAACAACTTGAAGCATGTTGTATATGGATATAAACCAATACACATGAAAGATATATATATCAATATTTTTGACTTATAATCCAAAAATATGTTTTGTTAAAATACCAAAACTCCAAACTCATGAAATAGACTATCAAACTAAGTTTGTTTAAATAGTTGAAGCATACATGTATATAGACCAAATCTATACATTAAACCATGTAAACTTATTTTGATTCTATCTATTCATGAAAACCAAGATCGGTTAAACCAAAAACCGAAAACCAAAATCAAAACATAAAACATGTGTGTGTTGTGAACTTGAGCATATCACACTATCTAATCTTTAACAAATGGATCTAAAACATAAATTAAACTATGTACCGAAGTCTACTTGACGAACTCCGTCTTCAAGCCGACTCGATCCAAGTGTGATCCACCGAACTTGACTCCAACGAGTGCTAGATATAAACTTTGACGCTCGGGCTCTTGAATCACCATGTGAAAAGCTCCAAAACACCTTTGTTGAAGCTAATCACCTACTAATATCTTGGTTAAGTATCTGAAACTAAACATCAAAAGATTATTAGTAAACATAACTACATGAGTTAATCATCATCAAAACTAGAGTGGAAGGCCTCTGGGCCAACAATCTCCCCTTTTTTGATGATGACAAAACTCATGGAGTTATATATGCATGGATTAAAGTTAAGCTTCAAAGAAACTACCCTTAACTCATGCATAGCAATAAATAATAAATATATGCAATGAATACTAAACATGAATATGCATTAACATGCATAAAACAATGAAATGAACATGCTCTTGATACTAAACATGAAATAAACATGCTCTTGATACCAAACTTTTAAAATAAATTCTTTTTCCTTTTTTTAAAATAAACATGTTCTTAAATAATTACTTTGATACCAATAAAAATTTCAATAAAAAAACTTAAGCTCTTGATACCAATCAATAAAATAAAATTCTTGATACCAATTGGAAAGATAATTACTAAAAGCTTTTGATACCAACAATAAAAAATATCAATATGAAACAACCTTACAAATAAACAAAAAAACAATAAACATGCATATTAAACAATAAACATGCATATAAACTCAAATACTTCTCCCCCTTTTTGTCAATCATCAACATAGGGGTTAAAGAGAACAATATTCTCCCCCTTTTTGTCTTAAATAAAAAAAATCAATGAGGGGTGAAATCTAATCAAAATATTATGATACCAATTGTAAGAAAAAATATATCAATTTAGTGCATCATGATATCAATGAAATATACCAATTGAAAGTACATAATGTGGTACATAAAACAAATGTTTTAATATAAATTTTAATACCAATTGATACCAATTGTAAGTAAATACCAATTAAATACCAATTGTAAGTAAACTTATAGGTAATCTTGATACCAATTAGTAAAGATTAATACCAATTAAAAGAAATTTTTTAATTAAAAACATATGATACCAAAAATAATCAATATCATTTTTTAATCATATTTCAACATAAAGTGTGGGAGTAAAATATCAATTAAAAGATAAAATATAAATTTTCTCCCCCTTTATGAAATACCAAATAAAATGATGCATAAGCTTATATAAGATACCAATTGAAACATAATCAATTGAAATATTATAGTCATTTGAAATCAAGCTTAGCATAACCAAAATTTGTGCTCAAGGATATAGAGATATAGTAAGCACAAATGAATCATATATATATGTATGAAAAATTGAATACCAATCGAAATTGATACTACTTGAAGTGTAATCATACATATATAGAAACATATATGAGTATACGAAAAAAAATATCAATAGTGATACCAATTGAAAAGATCCAATGATGCCAATTGAAACACAATAAGATCAAGTGTAAAACTCATATTACCTTCCACCCATTTCATGCACATGTTAAAAATAATTTTTAATAAGAAGCATATAAGGCATGTTCGCCCAACCAACCGCCCTTAAATGGGTAGGGTTTTTTAAAAATAGGTTTAAAAATATAGTATGTTTGAAAAGCTCTACCATAATGAAGAATACGAACTAGTTTTAAGAAAAAATTGAAAACTAGTATGAAATCCTTCAAGTAAGGAATAAAACAAAATTATATTCCATAAAACATGAAAATCACTAAACCAATGTCACTCAAAATCTATATAGCACATATAATACTCATGAAAATAAAATCATGAGAAAACATCAAGAATATGAGTGTACAAGTTTTGTGAAAGACAAGTCATGGAAATAGGCAATCAAATTTAAATACAAAATTTCTTAAAAACATCAAAACTAGAATTCCTTCAAGGTATATGTATGTCATGTACAAACTATCGTATACACATATATCCAAATATAAACGAGTCCACAAAAGTATATGCATGAAGGCAAGTGGCTCAAGGATGTATATGTATAGCTAATAGTCTAGACACAATAGACATATACATGAAGCTAAACATATAAATATGAAAAACATGTACAATATAGAAATACAAGTCAAATGCATGAATCATCAAAACTAGGCTATACTAGTAATCTAATGGGTACAAATGAGCGTTCTAGCACAAACATATAATAGTCTACTTGTGGATCACTAGTTATACAAGTATATATCCAAGTCTTAATGAAAACAAACATCTAAACATATATTCAAATCATGAAGTATCAAAACAAAACAAAACTCATAAATATACATATGATCATTATGTACATGCACATGCATAGATTTAGGACATACACATTAGTTAAAACAAATGTGAGAACACAAAAATATAAATTCATATTAAATATGGGTGTCTCAAATAACTAATCATGTATATCACTAATCTAAATATCATGACATATAACATACTAATCATGAAACATCAAAACATGCTAAAATCAATGATATGAAACGCATGTAAACATAAACGAGGAGTAAGAGATTGTTACCAAAACCATGAGGGCAACTCTCCATGTCTCCAAACCAAGGTGGTCCTCCCACCAAACTCCCCTTAAAAGTGATGTATCCAAATAGTCCTCTTTTAAGCTCGGAACACATCCACCTCAAGGCACCATCACTCTCATGTCATATGAGAGACCACACCTACATCAAAAATCATAGGGGTGGTCTTTGGTACCCATACTCTTTTGGGTCCATGGGGGTTAGCACCTTTCCTAACCCAAACAAATTTTGTTGCTAAATTTTCATCATGTATCTTATCATAGTAAAATTTAGCAAGGTGACCCTTACGTTCACAATGTATACAAGTGTACACATGAGCATACATAGTGTTGTGTACATGAACGTGCGAAGCATGTGTATGCCGTGATGGTGTGCATTCATAGATGGAACTTGTTTCTTTTGAAACATAGATTCCAACCGTAAGTGGTTCAAAGCACAATGGCTCAAAGTGGAGCCCAAACAATCAACACTTTTCTTCAAAACATTTATATCATTTTCAATACTAGAAGATAAAGTGGAGCATGCAATAGGTAAGCTAGGTGAAGCTACACTAGCACGAAAAATATGAGAATCTAAATCATTTTTCAAAGAAACATTTTTCTTTAAACAATCTTTCAATTCTTGTGAAATCAAATTTATTTTATTTTTCAACGAATTATTCTCTTTTAATACAAAATCAAGTTTTGAAGTTAAATCCTCATTTTCTTCAAAACATATTCACAATCACTTTTACTTTTCAAATTTTGTTTTCATTAAGTGCAAGATCAAGTTAGGATTTAAGCGAGTCACTTTCACTTGAAATCTCATCCCTTTCTTGCAAAACAATCTCAAGTCTAGAAGATAAATTTTTATTTTCTTCTTTTAAACTAAAACTTTCCTTTTTCAAAAGTTTGTATTTTGAAATCAAATTTTCACAATTTTTAGCAAGTTCATCATTCATGGCTTGTGCCTCTAAACACTCATTGCAATAGGAACTAGTGCTAGCATCTAGTTGAGTTTCTGATTGTACCTCAAGGGAGTCATTTCCTTGGACCATGAGGCAACGTTTGTCGGACTTGTCTCTCCTAGATCTCCTCTTCTTATCGATAAGCATTGGTAGCTCGGAAGATGTCAAAATGCTCCATACTGTAAAAGCGGACTCATAGTGAGAAAACACATGTAAATATTCTTTATCAAGAGATGCTCTAAGTCCCTTTAGGGCTAGTGCATTGGCCTCTATATGTCTGCTATCACTAAGGTAGGATTCCTTGGTAATGGCAAGGTAAACTCTATAACTTAGGGTTTTTAAATGACAACTCATCAGAACCTTCCATATATCAAGTCTAGAGATATCAAACATGGGAGGGACATCCATGAGTGCAAACAATATGTGTGCAAATGCAAATGCAAATGTAGATTAGCAACCAAGATCACACTCTTAGGTGGTGAAACCGAATATCAGGAGTGTAGGCTCTGATACCAATTGAAAGTACACCTAGAGAGGGGGTGAATAGGTGTACGGCTAATCTAATGTACAAAATGCGAAAATTAAAAACTTAATTGCAACAACACTTAATGCAACCAACGAGTGTAGCCGAATTCCCGATGAAGAGCTCTGGACTAACTCCTCTTGATTCCTCTGAATAAGTGTTGAGGCGCTATATGAAGCTCTCGTAGTTAAGCACAAGTGAGGCACACACAAACAAGCCAAGCATATAATGAATGAGCAATATGAAATGATGCAAGGTACAAAATAAAGAGAGAGTTAGAGAGTCAATGGATCAATCGCTAACACACGAATATGTTTCGAGGTTCGAGCACCCAGCTCTACGTCCCCGCCTTCACACAGAAGGATTTTCACTAACTTGTCCACACAGGACTCCCACACAGGGAACCTCCACTGAGGATTTGGGGCAATACAATAACCGGGAGTACACAACTCCTCTCTTTACAAACACAACCTCTACACTTAGAGGTTAGGCACAAAGCCACCACAAAACTCAATCAACCTCACAAATGATGGATGGGCACAAAGCCAATAACCAATCAACCTCTCACTAGAGGGATAGGGCACAAAGCCACCACTCCAAAATCAACCTCTACCCAAGAGGGATAACACAAAGTAGGAGGGTTTACAACTTAGTGATCAAAAGACCACAAACAAATTCTTTTCCCACAAAAACAAAGATCCTATAGATAGGATAGAATAATAAGCTCAAGTGTGAGAAAAATTAAAAGAATCGAAAATAAATACTCAAAGAAAATTCTTGGGAAAAACTAGAAATAAGGATGAAGAAGTTGAACCAAAAACACTTTTCCCAAAATCACTTTTCTTTAATTTTCCAAACCCTAGAAAAACACCAAATCAAATATAAATTTTAGAGCCAAAACTTCTTTTTGATTGCTGCAAAAACACTAGTAAGATTAGAAAATAAGCTCTCTAAAAACTTGTTAAAAACTATTAAGAGAAAACCTAATTTATAGCCATTTGAAAAAACTAGCCGTTGGCAGCAATTATGGTCAGAATTGACCATCCGGTCGACCGGCCAACGGTTGAAATTTGACCGTTGCTAACCTCCGGTCGACCGCCCTTACCCGAGAGTAAGGATACTACAGTCGGTCGACCGCACGGTCGACCGGCCAAACCAAATGGCCTTGTGCACGTTTGTGTGCACGTCCGGTCGACCGGAACCGACCGTTCCGGTCAATCGGCTCCTGGTCCGATCGACCGGTCGGTCGACCGCTAGGACCTGGCAGACTAAATAAGGGATTTGAAAACTGAGTTTTTAATCATTAAATAAATCCCATAAATTCTCTAAAAATCTACAAAATAGTTTTAGTATAATACTTTGATAAACAAACATGTGTGAAAAAATTCAACACATATTTCGAACAATTTGAACCATTTTTGTGACTTATAAATTTTGTCAAAAACCAAAATCTGTATTTTCCAAAACTTGGATTTTTTGAATTGAAAATTCGTTTTGTACAAAACCCATCCAAATACAAAAACATGATACATAAACAACTTGAAGCATGTTGTATATGGATATAATCCAATACACATGAAAGATATATATATATCAATATTTTTGACTTATAATCCAAAAATATGTTTTGTTAAAATACCAAAACTCCAAACTCATGAAATAGACTATCAAACTAAGTTTGTTTAAAAAGTTGAAGTAAACATGTATATAAACCAAATCTAATATACATTAAACCATGTAAACTTGTTTTGATTCTATCTATTCAAGAAAATCAAGATCAGTTAAACCAAAAACCGAAAACCAAAACCAAAACATGAAACGTGTGTGTGTTATGAACTTGAGCATATCACACTATCTTTAACAAATGGATCTAAAACATAAACTAAACTATGTACCGAAATCTACTTGACGAACTCTGTTTTCAAGCCGACTCGATCCAAATGTGATCCACCGAGTTTGACTCCAACGAGTGCTAGATATGAACTTTCACGCTCCGGCTCTTGAATCACCATGTGAAAAGCTCCAAAACGCCTTTGTTGAAGCTAATCACACTAATATCTTGGTTAAGTATCTGAAACTAAACATCACAAGATTATTAGTAAACATAACTACATGAGTTAATCATCATCAAAACTAGAGTGGAAGGCCTCTGGGCCAACAACCTCTCTATATATGCCCTTGCCCATGTTAAGCATGATAAGTACGCCTATAGAGAGTGGTGAAGGATCTGTCTTTGTGGTCCCTCTATCCAAGAAGAATCAATCACCAATAGTATTTGGTAGGGTTCAACCCCGAATGTCTGTAGTTACAGACTTGGGTTCAGACTCAGAGCCCCCACAATTCTTTCATTATGCACGATCAGCGCACCATATGATGTGAAGAATAGGGTATAATCTATAGCGTGTGAATGGCAATTTTGGAAGGGGATGATGTGGTCTTTTACGAACTTTCATATCGAAAGGGAAGCCAGTAGATTATTATGATAAAAACACAGGTAGATGTGATATATTACATCTCCCGCTCAATCTCAGTCTGAAGGAGACGAATCTCTTCCATCGCATTCCTCTAGTTCATCTGAGTGGGAATTAGATGTCAGTATGGGGATGGTCTTCAAAAATCTCTTCGTCAATATGACTTCAATAATCAACTGGAGAAAGAGGAAGCTACTGAAACGTTTGACACTGAGCCACAGGCCCAGCAACTCAATCTCTAGTGGGAGAAGCGATTTGAATAACGTGAACCACCCACTGAAGATAGTGACAATACACCTAGAGGGGCGTGAATAGGTGTACTAGCTAATCTAATAACAAAATATGTGGAATTAAAACTCAAATGCAACACACTATGTGTAACCAAAAAGTGTAGCCGAATTTCTGGTGAAGGGCTCTGGAGTATCTCCTTGAGATTCCTCTAAATTAAGAGTTGAGGTGCTATATAAAGCTCTTTTGGTTCAACACAAGTATGGACACATAGCCAATACCAAGCATATGAATATGTGCAATATAAATCAATGCAAGATGTAAGAGAGATAAAGTTAAGAGATAGTGGATCAAACGCAGGCAATAAGATATGTTTTAAGGTTCGAGCCACTGCTTTACGTCTCTGTCTTTACACGGAAAGATTTTCACTATGTCCACACATAACCTCCTACTAAAGGAACCTCCACTGAGAAATTTGCAATTACAAACTTAGAGTATACAACTCTTCTCTCCAACATAACCACCTCTACACAAGAGGCAAGGGACAAAGGCAAAGCTCAACCACAATCACCTCTACGCAAGAGGGATAGGTACAAAGTCAAAACTCAACCACAATCATCTCTACACAAGAGGGATAGGCACAAACCCAAAGCTAAGAAGAGATTACAAGCTTGGTGATCACAATTGACCACAAACAATTTTCCTCACAAAAACAAGATCCTATAGATAGGATTAGATATGATAGCTCAAGTGTGAGAAAACAAAATGTTTGGAAATGAAAATAATAAAGAAAATACTTGAGAAAAGCACAAGATAGATATTGAAATAAAGATCAAAACCAATTCCCTAACGACTCTCTTTCTTTGATTTTTTCAACACTTTAAAACAAATAAAAATAAATCTTTTTGGTACAAAAACTCTTTTAAAAACCTGCTGCAAATACTTGAAATATGGGAAGAAAAGCACTCTAAAATCTTATTGAAAATAGTCCAAGAGAAGCCCTATATATAGCCTCTCAAAAATATAGCCGTTGATAGCTAGAAATGGTCAAAATTGATCTTTCAGTTGACCGGCCAGTCAACCGCCCAACGGTCGAATTTCTAACTGTTGTGACTCCGGTCGACCGGCACTACCCGACAGTTGAGTAGTTACAATCGGTCGACCGGCCTTGTAGGCTGGCCTTGTGCATGTTCTTGTGCACATCGGTTGACCGGTCCGGTCGACCGAGCTCTGGTCCGGTCGACCGCCAGCAGACTCTGGCTGGGATTAAGGGTATGAAAATTTGATTTATTTAACATCTATAAAATCCCATAAAATCTCATAAATTTCACAAAAATCAGTTCTCATAAGTATTTGAAGAACAAATATGTGCGACCAAAAATCAACACATATTATAAACTATTTGAACTATTTTTGTGATATAAAAATTAAGCTCAAACACAAAACAGTATTTTCTGAAAATCGAACTTTGAAATGGAAATCCGATTTTCCCAAACTTGTATAAATACAAAACAATATATTTAAATTCTTTTGAAGCATAAAGTGTATGGATAGAATCCAATACACAAATAAAATATATATCTATGTTTTTGATATTAAATCTAAAATAAGTTTTGTTAATTCCAAAAATTTAAACACATTAAATAGAATCATAAAAATAAATTTTTCTAAATATATGAAGCATAGATGTATATAGATGAAATCCAATATACATTACACCATGTAAACTTGTTTTGATTCTATATATTCATGAAAATCATATATATGTATATTTGAAATCCAAACCGGTTAAACTGAAAACCAAACGTATTGAACTTGTGTGTGTGAACTTGAGCATATCAACATTAGTCTATCTTACACAAGATCTAGACACAAATTAAAACTAAACAAACCGAAGTCTTCTTGTAGAACTCCTTCTCTAAGCCACTCGATCCTAACATGATCCAAAGAGCTTGAATCCATCTGTGTGTTAGATGCGATCTTGAAGCGCGAGCTCTTGAATCTACATGTGTTAGCTCGAAAACTCCTTTGTTGAAGCTAAGCACCTACAAAGATCTTGATAGAAAATCTAAAACTATATAAACATAAGATCATTAGTACTATAACTATATGAGTTAATCATCATCAAAACTAGAGTGATGGGCCTTTGAGCCAACAGATAGGGTAATTCAGGTTGATGTGGGTAGTCAAGATCACCCAAATATGAGTGAAAGTTTATCATTTACAAAAAGACAGGAATTGATAGCTCTTATACGGGAGTATATCGATGTCTTTGCATGAAATTATGAAGATATGCCCAGTCTTGATTCAAATAGCCATGCATCGATTAAACATTAAGCCTAACATCAAGCTGGTGAAATAGCAGCAACGGTGGTTTCGTCCTGACATCATAGAAGCTATTAAAGCTGAAGTCTATAAACTCATCGAATTTGGCTTCGTTCGTGAGGAGCAACACCCAGACTGGGTTACTAATATTGTCCCCATTCTTAAGAAGAATGGAAAAATCTGAATCTGTATTAACTACCCGATCATAATACAGTCTGCCCTAAAGACGAGTTTCCACTGCCCATCACTAACGTTATGATTGACAACACCTGTGGCTTTGAGAGAATGCCTTTTATTGAAGGCTTCTCAGGGTACAACCAGAAGAAGATGTCCCTAGAAGATGAAAATCATACTTCATTTCCGACACCGTTGGGGATTTACTGTTATACTGTTATGCCCTTCAAGTTAAAAAACGTTGGAGCAACCTAACAACGTGAAATGAGCACAATTTTTCATAGCCACCTCCGGAAAATGGTAGAGTGTTATATCGACGACATTGCTGTCAAAAGTCGCGATAAAAATGATCATCTTCATGACTTAAAAATAGTGTTTAATATAATGTTGGTCCATTAGCTGAAAATGAACCCAATAAAGCCTTTGAGTGTTTCAAGTGGCAAGATTCTGGGATTCATTATCACATCGAAAGGAACCCATCTTGATCCGGACAAGATCAAAGCTATTCAGAGCATGCAACAACCTAAGAATCTCAAGAAACTTAGGGGTCTACAAGATAGGTTGGCCTATATCCGAAGATTCATTGCAAATCTATCGGGTCGTTGTTAACCATTCACCCGACTTATGAAAAAAGGCGTCTCTTTTGTATGGGTTAAAGCCTGCCAAAAGGCTTTTGAAGATATTAAAGAGTACCTCACAAGCCTCCAGTCCTGAAGGCTCCCATATCAGGAAAATCATTCTTACTCTATATAAGAGCTATGAACCATTCTTTGGGTGCTCTTCTAACCCAAAAGAATGACGAAGGCCAAGAACAGGCCATTTACTATCTGAATAGGACCCTGATAGGAGCTGAGTCCCGATATAATCCTATTGAGAAGGAATGTTTAGCTCTTATCTCTGCCTTCAAAAGACGCGCATTACTTGGTTGGCCAAACCTTACATGTCATTTTCAGAGTTAATCCTTTGCGTATCTTCATGAAAAAATCAGGATCGCTAAATTCAAGGTTAGCTAAGTGGGCCATCCTCCTGTCTCAATACGACATGCTCTTTGTCCCTCAAAAAGCGATTAAGGGTCAGGCCCTTGTAGACTTTCTGGCAGCTCATCTAGTTTCGAAGAATCCAAAGCTTCATGAAGATATTCCAGATGAGGTTTTCGAATCCAATATGACCTCAGAGGATTAGGTATGGCAAATGTTCTTTGATGGAGCATAAAGACAGGTCCCAAAGGTAAGATAGTTGCTGGTGTGTGGGTGGTATTTGTCTCACCACAAAATCACGTCTTTTCTTGAGCATTTAACAACACCTTGTTCTAACAATGTAGCAGAATATAATGCCCTGCTTATTGGTCTCCAGCTCGCTCATGAAATGGGGGTACGATACCTTGAGGCTCATGGCAGTTCAAAGCTGATCGTCAACTAGGTCAAAGGAGAATAAGAGATTCGGCACGAAGACTTGGTACCTTATTACCATGCAGTCATCAAAATGGCCAATTAATTTGATGGATTTTACATCAGTCATGTATCTTGTCTCCAAAATACTAAGGCAGATGTTTTGGTGCTGGTAGCTACATTGACCTTACCTATTGATGCAGCTTATCATCTTACGGTGGCCGCTCGATGCCTCTTTTGCCCGAAGTATGCGTTGGAAACTAATGAAGTCCATGCAACCTCAACAGGTTTTAAGCCTAGAAACTGGCGGTTCCCCATTATTGACTATGCCTTGCATGACATATTACCGGACGACTCTAAGGAAGCAGCTTCTATCTGACGAAGGTCTCTCTGCTTTTACTATGATCCGGTAGTAAAAACACTCTACCGCCGCTCATATGACGGTGTCTTACTTTGTTGCCTATCCAACTCTGAAGCACAAGAAGTGTTTAAAGAGGCACACGATGGTACATGCGGGGCTCATCAACCAGACCCAAAACTCAAGGATCAATTGCACAGACTCGGTTATTATTGGCCAACTATGATAGTTGATGCAATCAAATATGCATAAAAATGTAAAGCCTGTCAAATCCATGCGGACTTCATACACTAACCTCTGGAGCTGCTTCACCCAATTGTTGCTTCATGGCCATTTGAAGTATGAGGAATCGATGTCATAGGACCTATCAGCCCTTCATCAATGAAAGGTCATCGGTTCATCTTAGCGATACCGACTACTTCTCAAAGTGGGCAGAAGCTATACCACTTATTGAAGTCAAAACTTTCAATATGGTTAACTTCATTAAACAACATGTCATCCATCGATTTGGTGTACCCAGGTAGATTATTCATGACAATAGTCCCCAGTTTGCAAGCCAAGTATTTCTATAGGTTCTGCAATAAATACCAAATTCAGAATGTGACTTTAACCGCTTATAACCCTGCTACCAATGATTTAGCGGAAGCATTTAACAAGACAATTATTAAGTTACTCAAGAAATTCGTATCATCAAGCAAACGAGATTGGAATTAGAAGCTCAGTGAATGTCTTTGGCCTACCTAACTACGGTCCGAACCCTAATAGGCAACACACCTTTTTCTCTGATATACGGGTATGAAGCAGTCATGTAGACTGTTCAAAAATTACTGAGGACAAGTCATCAGAAAACATAGTCCAAACTCCAGACGCAAAGCGGCACAGCCACTAGCGCAACATCAAGACGTGAAGTATGAAACCCGCGTCTTAATAACTAAGACGTAGAGCTCGAAAGCCGCGTTTCAGCACCACTGTAGTACCAAGACGCGAGGGTCGAAGCCTGTGTCTCTGCCTTACTGCAATGGTCAAGATGCAGAGCTTGAAACTTGCATCTCAGACATCCTACCTAGACGCAGAGCCCGAAGCCCGCGTCTCACTTGAAGCTTAACGCAGAACAGAGAGTTCGCGTTTCTCAAGCATTACTTCAGCGACAAAACGCGAGGCTCAAAGCCCGTGTCTCAGTTATAACTACCCTCATTACTGGGTCAATTACTGCCCACGTAACGAGGGAGTTAACCCCATTATGGAGTATTTTTAGGGGACACTTTTACCCCCTGAAACCTCTATAAATAGCCCAGTTTGCTATGGAAGAGGGGTCAGAAAATTCTGATCAGAAGAACTTTGTTTGTAAGCCTTAGAAGGATCAAGATCTCCAACTGAAAGTAAGAGAGAGTTTAACTCTTCAACAACTTGCTGCGTACAAGTTTTTTTTTACCTACAGTCTCTTTGAGATTCTTATTGGACAGAAGCTGTGTTACTTCATCCACCATCCAAATAGAGGATTCCAAGGAGGTCTTGATGTTCACCCGGTCAACGGAAAACAAGATCACTTTCCATCACCACAGCAACAACCCAGCACTAAACAAAGGAGAGATTTGAACTTGAATATCTTCCCTCTCTTGTAACCAGATTATTGATCCGTTGTAATTTTCTTTATAATCAAATAAAGAATTTACACGCCACTTTAATTTTCCCACCAAATAAGAGATGGCGATTCCGCTGGGGACTACTTTCTCTACTGATGAGCAAGTCATGGCGCAAGATGACGTCACCTATATGGGAAAAATGGTCGAATCACTTGTCGTGGAGTTCGACCAGGCAAAGTATGAAGAGTTCCTCTCTTCCGGCTCTAAGAGCCCTAGGGTGCGGCAGTACCGCAAGGTCAACTGGGATATACTGCTATACTGTCATGCCCTTCGGACTGAAGAACACAGGGGGTAACATATCAGAGAGCTATGAACATAATTTTCCACGAACACATGCGTAAAATAGTGGAATGCTATGTTGATGACATTGTAGTGAAAAGCCACACCAAAGGCAACCACGTAGCAGATCTGAAGACAGTTTTGAAATCATGCGGGCACATCAGTTGACGATGAACCCCACCAAATCTTTCCTGGGGGTAGCCAGTAGTAAAATCCTAGGGTTTGTGGTGACATCCAAAGGAATTCACCTAGACCTAGAAAAAGTCTGTGCCGTCTGAGAGATGCAATCTCCGAGGAATCTCAGGGAGCTTAGAGGATTGCAAGGGAGACTAGCGTACATCTGGAGGTTTATCTCAAATCTCTCCGGAAGATGCCAACCCTTCACCAAATTAATGAAGAAGGCCTTCTCATTCATTTGGGACGATGCTTGCCAACAAGCGTTTGAGGAAATCAAACGATACCTCACGCAACCACCCGTCCTTACAGCTCTAGTTTCAGGAAAAACCTTTCCTGATATACGTTCGAACGATGGATCATTCCTTAGAAGCTTTACTAGCCCAGAATAATGATCAAGGACACGAGCAGGTAATCTACTATCTGAGCAGAACCATAATCGGAGCTGAACATCAGTATAACCGATCGAAAAGGAATGTTTGGCATTGGTGTTCGCCATCCAGAAAATGCGACACTACTTGGTGGGCCAGACTATAAATGTCATATCAAAAGTTAACCCTTTGAGGTTTCTCATAACGAAGCCATCGTCACTAAATGGTCGACTGGCAAAATGGGCCATATTGCTCTCCCAATATGAGATGCGCTTTCTACCTCAGAAAGTTGTGAAGGGACAAGCGGTGATAGATTTTCTGGCTGAACATCCAGATCCGAGAGTGACCGAACTTTACGAGGATCTCCAAGATGAGGTCGCTGAAGTTTGTCTGACCCAGACATCTTTTGAAAGACAGGTGTGGCAACTCTTCTTCGACGGTGCATCAAGAACAGGCCTGCAAGGGCATGTCATAGCAGGACTGGGGGTAATACTAGTCTCCCTATAGAACTATGTGATCCCTCATGCATTCTCATTAACCAAGCCATGTTCCAATAATTTAGCGGAATACAATGCCCTCTTGATTGGAATACAAATCGCCGATGAGATTGACGTTAAAAATCTCGAAGCATACGGTGACTCTAAACTCATCGTTAACTAAGTTCGTGGGGAGTACGAAGTCAGACATGAAGACTTATTACCTATTATAACTCAACTATTCACATGGCCGAGAGATTTAAAAACTTTTTTTATCGATCATGTGCCTTGCCAGCAAAATTGCGCATGCAGATGCACTGGCGTCTCTCACTGCCTCCTTAGCCCTTCCGGCTAGAGTAATAGAGAAAAAACTTGTCTACAGCCAGGACATGTATTGCCCAAGAGTTACTTTTGAAGATCACCAAAAGCCGACAGGAGACTGTCAAGGCAAAGAAGCTTTAGAGACTTCAACAGGTCCAGAACTTAAGGATTGATGATTTCCGTACATCAACTATGCACTATACAGCATTCTTCCTGATGATCCCAAAGAGGCGGCTGCCATTAGAAGGAAAGCCCCCAAATTCTATTATAATGCGATCACGCGAACACTGTATTGCCGATCGCATGATGGGGTCCTCCTCTGCTGTTTGTCACAAAAGGAGTCACAGGAAGTACTCAAAGAAGCGCATGATGGCATGTGTGGAGCTCATCAGCCTGGACCAAAGCTTGGAGATTGACTCCGAAGACTGGGATATTATTGGCCTAAGATGATCCCTGACACCATCACTTACGCCAAACGATGTCACGCCTGTCAAGTTCATGGTGATTTCATCCATCAAGCACCAGGATATCTTTGCTCTACAACCTCAACCTGGCCATTTGGGATGTGGGGAATGAATGTGGTCGGCCCTATCAGCTCACCTTCATCCAAAGGACATCGGTTCATTTTAGCTATAACCGATTACTTCTCTAAATGGGTTGCAGCTATTCCCTTGAGTGAGGTAAAAGCATCTGACGTGGTCAAATTCATTAGACATCACGTCATTTACCGCTTTGGTGTTCCATGACGAATTATTCATGACAATGGGCCCCAATTCGTCAGTCAAGCTTTTCAAAGATTCTGCTATAAGTTTAGAATCCAGAGTGTGGCCTCAATGGCATACTATCCAGCCGCTAATGGCCTTGCAGAAGCTTTCAACAAGGCTATTGAAAAGCTTCTCAAGAAATTCTTCTCGAAATGCCAACGTGATTGGGACGACAAATTAGGTGAATGCGTATGGGCCTATCGCACGATAGTTCGAACCCTAACGAAAGCTACACCATTCTCCTTGGTATATGAGTGTGAACTGTACTCCCATTTGAAATCCAAATCCCATCTCTGCGCGTCGCCTTAAGAGCAGAGATGACAAATGAGGAGAAGCATCGACTGCGACTTCAAGAGCTGGAGGCTTTGGATGATAAACGCCTGCAAGCTCAGCAGCAAATCGAGTTCTATCAATGCTCGAATTACGAGAGCCTTCAACAAGAAAATCAAGGAGTGAACTTTCAAGAAAGACGACCTTGTCTTAACTGTTAGAAGACCTATGGTGATGACGCATAAGACCAAAGAAAACTTCCAGTCCAAATGGGAAGGGCCATTTGTTGTAGAGTCAGTCTACTCAAATGGAACATATCGCCTCATAACCTCAGACGATGATACACTTATGATGCCAATCAACGACAAATTCTTAAAGAAATACTATCCTTGATAGCATTCTTCTCCTAATCAGGTTAATACTATACCTTTGATCAAAACTCCAGATCCAAGAAGAGCTTTTTCCTTCACTGGATAACATCACGGTCGATCAGTGTCAAGCTGATCAAGCGCTGGTTACGTCATGATGCATGATGTAACTATTGAGGAAGAAACAAAATGCAAAACTTCGATTTTAGCTTAGTTACTCTTCTATTGACATCCAACGCCTCCGACGGCTAAGGATAGAAGAAAATGTTGGTTTTAAGTCTAACATAAGTCTTCGACAACTCATCGTGCTGAGAAAAATAACATGGCTAGCCCAACTCAAACAATAGCTGGTAAGGCACACCAAATCCATTGATAACTGAGGGTTTGCTAAAAATCCTAAGAGACTTGGTCCCATCCTCTCCTCAAAATCTCCTACTAATTCTCACCCACAGAATGGTAGGGTCACAAAAATACATGTGTTCATCTCCCTAACAAAATGAGCTGGGACTTGTCAAGTTAACAGTAAATCTCTGACAAACCAGATTTTCTGATCCCCAGTTGATTCAGTCAAGTTAATATTAAACCTCTGATAACAAAACTCATTAAAAAAAATTCAGCTGTTATGTTAATATTACACCTCTAACGGTGAACCTCTCATGTCCTCAGGAAATCAATGATTGTCACGTTAATATTACATTTCTGACAATTTATTTTATTTTCCACCAAAGTCTCTCACCAATTCTCTTCCATGGAGTGGTAGGTCCACATATTTAATCATTGTTAAGTTTAATACTACACCTCTAATAGTGAAAAGTTTCAATACTCTCCAGTGAGTACAAACTTCACTTGTCTCTCCTCTATATGGAGTCACAAGTCTTCAAATTCTTGTCAAGTGAACACTACACTTCTGACATTCCAAATTTCACTTGTCAATTCTCATCAATAGAATGGCGAGTCCTCAAATTTGCTCCTATCGCAAATTAATTCTGTCAAGTTAAAATTACACTCTGACAAATTACTGCTAAGTTTAATACCACAGCTCAACAGTGCTTAAGTTATTGCCAAGTTCAATATTAAACCTTTAACAGTCACTTTACCTCAGGCTTCCATATCGAAGCTCAGATGAGCGATGCTAAGTTTAACATCACACCTCTAGCGTCCAGTTCATTGCTAAGTTCAATAATATACCTATGACAATGACTTTCCCTCGAACTTCCCTATCGAAGTCGAGATGACCAATACCAAGTTCAAAATTATACCTCTAGCATTACCTTCACTGTCAAGTTTAACATTATACCTATGACAGTGATGTTTTCAATCTTTTCAAATGAAGCTGAAACTCTCATTGAGTCAGGTTAATATCATACCTCTGACACATATTCCTGTCAAATTAATATCATACCTCTGACAGTAATCTTGAATTCTTGAAACTGGATTTTTCTTAACTTTGACTTGTTAAGTTAATTATTGCATTTCTAGCAAGTCAAGAGTTTCTACCTCTATGTGTCTGAATTTTCAATGCAAAAAAAGAATTCAAGACATATCAAAAGAAAGAAAAAGTGTCACTTTTATTTATATTCAAATATATGAAAGTGATATAAGACGCTCTCTTATACAATAAGATTAAATGTTATAATAAAGGAGTACAAAGAAGTCCCTCTCTCTCAGCGAAAGATTGCACTCACTCCTCAAGACATCTACACTGCTCCAAACACAAGATGTTTTAAAGAGCGCCGAAGAAAGGTTCCCCTCTTCTACCACTGAATCATGTCGCAGTTGACCAGTGTTGAGACGACCGAGTGCTGATTACATCATGATGCAGGATGTAAACATTGAAGAAGCTCGTCGCTAATCGAGAACAATGGTGTTTCTCAAGGTCGAAATGCATAAGAACATTCTGATTCTACCCGACCAATTAGTGTGGGCCGTAATCCTTTGCTTAATGAGCATCTCCACCACCAGAAAGTCATCTAATGAGTATGAGTTTTTCGTCGATGTCACTTTTGAGGATAAGATTGGTGAAGGGAGGATCCGAGACCTTACTGGCGACATCCTCTTCCCTGTGGCCTCCAAGGACACCATACCACCACCATACCCACTGTGACCATGATAAACCCAGGGAAGTGCTGGTACGTCATGTCCAATAAAGCCTTGATGGATATCTCAAGAGCTCAAACAAGCTGGCTGGTCAAAATATTCTCCTATGAGCCTAGCAAAGACGCATAAGACTGATTGAAGCTGTCAGAACCTGTAAGAAGCAGAAAACCAAAAGTTAAAATATGTTAAGGCAGGAACAAAAAAGTTAAAGGGTAGACGCGATGGAAGTTGTGAACTTCAGATGCGGAGTTGACCAGTGCAGATCTGAACGCGGTCTGGTTTTAGACCCACGTCCAAGATATAAGACGCGAGATAACCTAGATACAGAGTTCGCCACACCCGCGTTTGAGAAACAGGGGTTACCACAGTCAAGTCCAGAGGTCTCAAAAGAGATAGAATTCTCTAAGTCAAGAACCTTAAACGCGAGCTTTATGTGCAAAACTCGCGTTCAAGATCCAAGCACAGAGTCTATCACACTCGCATTCAAAGGATTTGTGACTTAGAGTTTAAAGTCAGTCAGCTCGCGCTTCATCAAGAAGTCTGAAAGATGCGACTTCCGAACATGGGCGCATCAATCAGATTTCAAGAGAAGATCAAGAGATCAGATTTCTGCAATGGACAGAAAAATAGATTCTCAGTGGGACTGAGTATTTCATGGCAACAAATGGTTCCTACCCGGGAAGCATTCTCTAGAAGTTGAACTTTATGCATCAAGGCGTGGTCGTAAAAAGCACTTAAAGCAATACTTTTTGATCTTGAAATCACTTGACAGCGGTAATCTTTGGAGAAGATTAAAGGAAAGTATGAAATTTTGAGTTCTTTCTGTTCATTGGAACACATCCCCTTAAATGAAAGATAGACAAATCAAGATGAAGATCCTCAGAGCGCATGCTCTCAAAGAAAAATAGTCTAAATAATGGACTAGTAAGGGGGTGAGGCCTATTTATAGGCAAGCCATAAGGCTTACAATTAATGGCCTAAAAATCAAAGCCATCAGCCTTAATTCTGGCACGAACATCAAGTCCAATAAAAGCTAATGTGTCAATTGTCACTTTAGGAAACATCGAAGGACACAAGTCCCCAATCGTCAACGCGACGTGGCATTAAAATATCCAACAAGATCTTTAAGACAGGCTGCATGCAACGCTTAGGAATCTGCGTCGGGCGCAGACTCAAAGGTCGTGTTTACAAGTCCGCGACCTTTCATAGACCTGAGGGCTGAAGAGGCCACAACCGCGCCTCCTGAAGTGGTTCAGAGCGCGTCTCCTCAGCAAGTGGGGACCACTTTCCACGACTATTCAGGGTTGCGTCATGAGTTCACACCCATTCATAAGACTTAAAGGCTGCGTCCTAAAGTCCACATCCTTTCACGAACTTGAACGCCGTGTCTACTTTATCAAGAATGCAGGCTTTCGCTTCAAGGGTGCGCCCTATCAAGGGACCAGAGTCACGTCTGTATTGAGTCAGAGCTGCGTCCCCACCAACCAGCGACCCGCATGTCATTCTTGAGGAGCCTAAAATCGCGTCTCCACTACAGATGAAAGCCGCGTCTTAATCATGAACTCAGTACAGCCTGAGTTTGCGCCCTCTTAAGGGATCAGAGTCGCGTCTCTATTGAGTCAGTATCGTGTCCTCACCAACCAGCTGAGACCTGCTCGTCATTATTGAGGGGCCCAAAATCGCGTCTCCACTGCAAATGAGAACCGCGTCTCGATCAAGAACTCAGTGCAGCCTGAGTTTATTATTCATGGCCGTACCCTATCAAAATGACTAAGGACTGTTCAACAAATAGTAAAAGAGTACGACTATGAAACTGAGTTCATCTAGGCAGCAAAAGAGTCTGAAAGGATAAAGACGAGACGAAATTTGAGAACTTATATTATTTGACTCAAAAATGATAAAAGTAACACAAACACTCTTATTCGACAAATGGAGTGTTATAAAAAATGGGACGATACAAAAAGGAGAAGAAGGTTAATAATCCTGCTTTGCCAAATAATAGATTTGTTCCCGGAGGTGATGCATCTCGTGCTGATGTGCCCTTTCAGCTTCCGCCAAAGCTTGGGCTCGCAACTCTTCTTCGGACAAAAATCTCTTCGTAGCCAGTTGTGCCTGAAGAGACTCCAACCTGGAGGAGTGAGCAGCAAGATCCTCTTGGACCAGCTTCTTGACAGCCTCCGACTCTTTCAGCCTTTTTCGGGCAGCGGCAAGTTTCTACTCGTTGACTTCAATCAAGGCTTGCGCCTTAGCAATAGTAATCTGACTAGAGCGATAACTTGCTCCACACTTTGGATGATGACTTTAGATTCCTTTGAATCACAACCAGTCTTTGGTAATCGGCTTGGAAGTACTGAGATGGCGGGCTTCTTCAGCCATTTGCTCCTTTATCTGTTTTCGCTCGTGTTCTTGAGCGGCGAGGAGCTTACTCAGTGTTGACTGAGCCTCATCCATTGAGCCAGCATTCTCCAAAGTGTAAGCTCCTTCAGGTGGCTCCCCAGCTGATCAACCAACACCAAGCACGTCCTAGCCTGCGAAGGACTCCCAGTGCGACTGATGTTCTCGATCTGATTCTCGAGAAGCATATGGGCAAACTCAAGGGAATTGCCCCCCAGAAAGGACCAAGTCGATACAGGACCTCATGGAAGCAAAAAATTGTCACACCATTTGACGTGCTAGCTCTTCCATAATGTCATTAGCTGGAGATAACCCTATTGATGTACTCCCGGACCCCCTTTCCATGACAGAACGAGAGACGAAAATCAGTTCAACTTGTGTAGGGGTGAGGCCGACAACAGGCTCGTCAGACACTGAGGTTGTTGCCAATACCTCCGGGACAGTTATTGTTGTAGCAGCTCCATAGCAACAGAAGCAACAACAAACTCCACGGCATTAGGTTCCCCGGTCGAAGTTTGAACTGTGCTATCTTTTGCGCCAATGTTTGCCACATGATCCTCTACTTGAGCTACCCCAGTGCTCTTTACAAACCACAACATTAAATATCAGTGGTAATGATGAAAAGGAGAGTATCCAACACGTCAGTATTCTCTTACAGGTTGAGAATCTGAAGGTGGCGAATCCTTGGATAAGACACTTAGGTATGAGGGCTTCCCGACCTCGGCGGTTACACCCTCATGAGGCATCCTGATAACGGGAGCTTTAAGGCCCTCCTGCTGGGCTAATTCCTGGATCATCTCCTCAATATGAGAAGAAGTTGTGACTTCTCTACCGGCAGCCAGTCCTGTTGAAGAAAGTTAAAAGGAAATGTTAGAACTCATTCCTAACTGGATAGGGAACAAGTTCAGGAGAACAAAGAAAACACCTTCAGTAGCGGCGATCCTTGCTATCGGCGAAACCGTCACAGTGACGTATCACTGTATCTCTTCCTCTGAGATATGCGAGAATTTGCTCGTGTTAGCAAGAGTGGTTTCATCACCAAAATCAACTTTTTTGCTAGAATAATATCCATGTTCATCGGATAATGAAGACGATAGCTCAACACAAGAGGTCTCAGCGATTGAGACCTTACCACTGAGTACCCCAGTGGTAGGGCTGGGATCAATAATCCGCGAGGTGGGCATCAATACACTGGGAGACCCAGGTTGTTGCACCTCTACCCTCCTCTTATGAGCTGAAGAAGGTCCAAGTTGAGTCGAGATTCCTGGAATCTTAACACCATCCCTCCCCACCAAGTCAACTTCAGGTCGCTCGACCTCTTCAGCCATGATGGGTTCATTCGCAAGCTCTCCCTCCTCTAGGATCACGGGACCCCTGCTGCGCAGACCTCGGGAGGGAAGGGCGGGGACTTCTTCCTCCTCTTCTTCTTCCTCCCCCTGCTCCTCAACACCAGGAGGAACTACTTCGGGTATCGAAGCTTCAGCCTCCGATTCCCTCCAAGCCTTCTTCAGGATAGACTCACCTTTGAAGTAGAGCCGCGGGAACGTTTGGCCACAGCCTGCTGACTCTTTTTAGCAGGTTGCCCCTTAAGTGCTACTGTCCTTGGCTCCATCCCTGCTTCCTCTCCTGTTTCCCTCTCGGCTGCCTGATACTCGTCTATACCTCGCACACGTGTAACGCCCCGATCTCACGGGTACGGAGACGTTACTGTGACGTATATACGCAGGTCGAAAATACCCTCACGTATATACGCTAAGTATCAGTACGGGCAAGAATCAGAGTATGGAAGCACAGTGGTAATATACAATTCAGCAATAATAACACAAGTACACAGTTATCATAAGACATGATATAATATCTCAAGAATATATGATCACTAAGAAGCACAAAAGCAGGATGTACAATATGAAATACGGGAAAGTACTCACGAGTAGTAAGATGAGAATCTCCGAGCCGATCAAGGAGAGGCTGGAAGAAGGAGGGTCCAGATAGGCAACTGCTAATCCATGCTTCTGCTGCGCCACTCTGATCAGCTACAACAAAGCCGCCACGGTCCAAATTTCATGATCTGGACATGAGAATTCAAGGTTGTAAGATGCAACCTGCGAGTACATATGATAAAGCCAAATGGGCGTGCATAACAGGTACACGTGTACATGATCAAGTGATGTGGTTCAAGTATGCAGTAACAAATAACATAAGTAAAATTAAATGAACGACAGTAAATCATATATATCGATGAATCTGAAACTGAAAACATGCATAGAAGGCAGTATGAAGAGCATAGATACATGCGGTGAATAAGTTAAACATGCGAGAAATACAAGTATGGACAAAACTAGTTGTACAAGCTCAGATTATACATTCACGGGATAGATACGTCAAGGGGATAATCCAAACAAGAAAACCCTCATCTATATACCACATATCTTATGTCACCATCGTCTGAATTTTTACAACTTGAGTTGCCCTAAGAGTAACAGAACTATAGTATGTCTGGAGTAATCATCATATGTCATAAAGCAAGCGTCAACTTAGGGCATAACACTATAACTGGAATATAAAGGTGCCGTATTTTAAGTTATACAATATTAATAATTAGTACTGTTTGATATTTTAATTGCCTCCCTACCGGCGCCTCACATCACCGATAGTCCATACTAGAGTTCGCACTCTGTAGAACTTACTTTGGTCTGATATGTGAGTACCAGGACCCGAACAAAGGAGAGACCAAATATCACACGTTCCTAATATTATTACTGTTTGGGTGTTACATTACCATGTTATTTTTGTCCCTTTTCTACCGGCGTCCCATAAACACCAACAGTTCACGCTGGAGCCCGTACTTCCAGTAGAACTCATCCGAACTCCGATATGCAGGTACCATTATTCAAATAGGGGAGAGACCAGATAACATATGCTCCAGACGTTATGATTGCACAGGTATGTATGTGTATTAATAGGCACTGAGAATGCTTATCACGCTAACACCAGGTGGTACAGGAAGGAGGAAGGAAGTAGCCCTATAGATTCAAGAGGTGGCCCCCACAGATTCAAGAAGTGGCCCCCACCACATGTGTGGTGTGGCACTTTGCTCCATGGCACTTTGCTCTGAAGGTTGATACAGGAGGTAGCCCCAAAGATTCAAGAGGTGCCCCCACAAATTCAAGAGGTGGCCCCCACGTGCGTGGTGTGTGGCAATTTGCTCTGTGTAGCACTTTGCTCTGTGTGGGAAATGAATTCTAGAAGTAGCCCCCACGGATTCAAGAGGTGGCCCCCACCACGTGTGTGGTGTGGCACTTGCTCGTGTGGCACTTAGTTCCATTTAGGATCCGCGGACGCTAGCACGATTGTGGGATATATCCTCATCATCCGGATACCAGGCAATGCTCTGCCGGACGCCGGTCTGATTGTGCTATTAACAAGAGTAATAGTGCAGGGGACATGGGTACAGGGGATACAGGAGTACAGGAGTACTACATGTCTTGGAATAATATAATAATCATGCCAAGTCTCCGTAAAAAGTGATAATCATGAATATGCCAGGTAATACAGGTGTCAGGTATCAGGTGTCAAGTATAACATGTCAAGTACCAGTGTTATATATCATGTGTCAAGTATAGCATAAGAAGTACCAATGTGATATCAATGCAAGTATAGCATGACAGTATCGTGTTAGGTATCATATGTCAAATATAGCATGGCAAGTACCGGCGTCAGGAATCATGGGTCAAATATAGCATGGCAAGTACCGGTGTCAGGTATCATATGTCAAATATAGCATGGCAAGTACCGGTGTCAGATATCAAGTGTTAAGTATAGCATGGCAGAGTACCGGTGTCTCATATCAAGTGTTAAGTATAGCATGGCAAGTACCGGTGTCAGGTATCATATATCAAATATAGCATGACAAGTACCGATGTCAGGAATCATGGGTCAAATATAGCATGGCAAGTACTGGTGTCAGGTATCATATGTCAAACATAGCATGGAAAGTACCGGTGTCAGATATCACGTGTCAAGTATAGCATGGCAAGTACCGGTGTCAGATATCAAGTGTCAAATATAGAATGACAGCTACCGGTGTCAGATATCATATGTCAAATATAGCATGATAAGTACGGTGTCGGATATCATATGTCAAATATAGCATGGCAAGTACCGGTGTCGGGTATCAAGTGTCAAGTATAGCATGGCAGGTACGGGTATCAGAAAGTGTCAAATATAGCATGGCAGGTACCAGTGCCAGATATCATATGTCAAATATAGCATGATAAGTTACCAGTGTCAGATATCATATGTCAAATATAGCATGGAAGTACCGGTGTCGGGTACCAAGTGTCAAGTCTAGCATGGCAGGTACCAGTGTCGGATATCAAGTGTTAAATATAGCATGGCAGGTATCGGTGTCGGGTATCATGTGTCAAGTATAGCATGGCAAGTACCGGTGTCAGATATCAACTGTCAAATATAGCATGGCAGGTTACCGGTGTCAGATATCATATGTCAAATATAGCATGACAAGTCCCGGTGTCAGGTGTCATGTGCGTGGATCAGGTATCAAATAAACGTATCAAGTGTTGGTGTAATATCATATATTAACTTATATAACAAGTAATCATGTATTAAAAATTACAGCAACAAGTGTTAGGCATGTTACGGTAGTAATACGATGTCCACATGTCAATATCATGGTATAAATCAAGAGAATTATTTTTAAGTCTAATATAAGCACTAGCATAAAGAAAAAATAGATGCATGTTCAAAAGAAACTGTATTCGCCTAATTCACCGAAAAATGGCGTGAAATCCAAAACACCAGAAATATGCGCCACCGTCAATCCATATACTAAAAATATACATATATTATTATTTTTTTAGAGAGAGAAAGA